>CAJNJA010007340.1:1036-16209 GCA_905231915.1 Symbiodinium necroappetens
TAAACCCTAGGCCCTAAGCCCTAAATGCAATTGGCAAGCTCCGGGCCCTCAGCACTTAGAACCCCACAGTCGGTGAAGGCATTGCTGGAGCCGCCGTTCTTTGCCAGGAAGGACTCCATCTCATCTTCACCTACGGTTTAGGGCTTAGGGTTTCGGACGCTGCGTAGGGCTTTAAAGCTCTACGGGGGCCCTGTTTGGGGTTCATACTGTTGATGATCGAAATCCTGCATGACCTTAAGGACCCTAAACTATGGGAATCGTGGTATATATATATATAAATATATATATATATATATTCCTTATTCTGGGTAAATGCAGGAATTAGATCATCAACCGTAAGAGCTCTACAAGGGGTCTATAAAAAAAAAACCTACTGAAAGTCTGCAAGTCTCCGCAGGAGTTCAGGGTTGCATGGGGGCCCTATTTGGGTCCATTGCGGGTGCTACAACAGGGTCTAAGGAGGACCCGGGACCCTCCACCGACAGGGCTGTAGGGGTTTAAGTCTAAACCTAGACCACCGTTTAGTTTTTTTGTTTGAGGGCCTTTTTTCCGTCTGCTAACGTCTTAGCTCAGGAATCTACACTGTAGAAGGCAACTTTTGGTTTAGGGTTTAGGGTTTTGCAGGTTTATATCCAACGGAGGGGCGCGAATTCATAAATTCGGTGAAACCGGGGCTGTCCGACCTTCCACAATTCCAGCTGCCAGCAAAGTGCGAAGCTCCAATCAATGCCAAAACGATGCCTAAAGTTTTACCTATGAGTCGCCCTGCAAAGCCCACACAGAGCCCTTACAGAAGCAGCTTAAAAGCAAGAAGCCCCCGGCCTGGGTACTTCGAACTCCCCATGAAGAGCATATGCTCGAGGTAGTGTGCCTTGACTTCCAGACTGCGAAAGTCACCCCACGGTTTCGGCTTCAGGAATTTAGGGTTTAGGGCTCAAGATTTGCATGCCCTATAAGCCCTAAACCCCTGAAGCCCTACAGCCTAAACACTAACTGGGTGACACATCAAAAAAATAACTTGATGAGCATCAAAACTTCTAGTTTACCATGGTAGGCATCAAAAAAATTGCTAAGCATCTAAACAATATTTGATAAGAGGGTTTAGGCTTCAGACGGCAGCAATCAAAAATAAATTTGATAGGCATCAAGATAAAACTTGCATGGAGGGTTTAGGATTTTAAGCTGTTTGTCAAGTTTCTTTTAGATGCTTATCACAATTTTTTAGGTGCTTATCAATTTTTTGATGCCTATGCCAACACTAAACCC
Organism: Symbiodinium necroappetens; assembly: GCA_905231915.1. NCBI lineage: Eukaryota > Dinophyceae > Suessiales > Symbiodiniaceae > Symbiodinium > Symbiodinium necroappetens. The sequence goes on from CAJNJA010007340.1 coordinate 2,303, forward strand.
TCTTCCACATCCACCAGCCGAACCCAATCAAGGCGGGGTTTGGGGGTTCGGCCGGGCACCTTGCACTGCTTTAGCTTAGGGTTTAGGGTTTGGGGCTTCGGGGTTTAGGGTTTCGGTTACATCAATAATATTCGGTTTCTACTTACAGATCATGTGCCCCAGTATCCCCGTTTCGGTATCGGGAGCCCTTTCTCCAAGGCATCATACTGAAACCTCTTTGCGGGGACCGTCATAATCAAAATAGCTGCTGTTACCAGTATATAACTGTAACTGTCATCATACTGCTGCTACTTCTTTTCTACTACTACTTCTACAGTACAGAATGCGCAGGGGTGCGAGTCCCTGGCAGCTCACCGGATCGCTGAAGGAACCCGCGGCCACAGCCACCGCGGCCGCAGCACGACCCTTCCTTGGCGGAGGGCTTGCGGGCTTAGGGTTTCAAGGTAGTTTCGGGCTGGGAGACTTAGGAATTCGGTGCTTCAAAGAGAATTAATTGGGGCGTAGTGTTGAAAAGCAAGTTAAGGGTTTTGCTCCTTCAAGAGTTAGGGTTCGGAGTTTAGGCTGTCGACAGCAAAGAGGGAAAGAACCAAAACAAGCAAGAAAGGGCCTTGGAGGCTCAGATGGCGGAGGTCCGAGAACGGGGAGTGAGTTTGGGCTAGGGGGCTCTTGAGATTGGGGATTTGAGGGTGGAAGAGTCCGTGAGGGTCTGAGGATGAAACTTCGCTTTCTGGGTTTTTGGGGCCCGGGGTTGAATGAGAGATGAAGTTTGGCCCCCTTTGTAGGGAGCTTCATGCCCTAAAAACCCTGGGCGGTGCCAGGTTGGAGGACTACTCGCGGTGTTTAAAAGAGTTTCTTGAGGGCTTGGGGCTTCTAAGTTTAGGGTTTAGGGTTTAGGGTTATAGGGTCGGGCCCCCACAGGGACGTCGGGCTTTGTGAGCCCAGCTGCTTCGCGTCGTCACAGGAGACCTTGGAACAGCAAGGGGAATCACACAGGCATGATACATAATGTTTGTGCTACTACTAATATAATCGAGCAAAATGCAACGATTAAACATACTAACATGCAGGCACTCAAAACATTCAATAGCTTGGTGTCTGCTGGCTAGGTTGACGGTTTGGGGCTTAAGGGTGTGTAGGCCTCTCAAGCTTTACGGGCGCTGAACCACCTTTACGGACGACTGGGGTTGCGGTTCGGCGTTGGGTCCTCAGACGTTCTGACCTCCTTGCTGTCATTTTAGTCCGGGTGGAAAGTCTAATAAAGGGGCCTTAATAATTAGAATAGGGTTGGGGCATCTTATACTATAGCTATAGTAAGGAACCCCCAAAACCCTATTCTAATTATTAAGGCCCCTACATGAGGGTGTTCGGCCTAGCAGGTGGAGGCTCCTTTCTTACGAAGAATCGGTTGCCGCCCCTTTTGGTCAGCAGGTTGCTACTTCGGTAGAGCGGTGGTCTGGGGCAGAAAGACACGGGAGTTTCCGAAAGTAAGGGGTACTCTCTCTTGTCACGTCCTTATAATATGGATCCTACTATTTCAGGTACTATATTAAGGTCCCCTATTTTGGGAAACCCCCACATCGCACCGGAAACTCAGCAGGAAGCAGTTCAAAGCCCCCCCCCCTGGCTTCAGGACAACCCTGCAATCCCCCAAACCCTAAACCCTAAACCCCAAACCGTAGGTCCCCCCCAAAAGGAATTTCTAGCAAACCCGCGAGGATGGCTAGCTAGTTGCTTCAAGCCCATGGACTCATAAATCTCAGAGACCCTAGGACAGGGCCTCAAGTTTCTAGAATAAGGCTTCCCTTCGGCGCACCGTTTTGCCTACAACTGCAACAATTCAACGCAAAGGAATAGCATTCTTAAGAAATCGGGCTCCTATTCCTACTCCTAAACCCCTAAACTCCTAAACCCTAAGCCCTAAACCTTAAAGCCCTCAACCCTAAACCACAAACCCTATAAGAGGCATCCCGGACCCGGGTCTCGGTCCCCGGACCAGTAGCGCTTCGAAGCCATTCGGAAAAACAAGCCTCGGGGAGTTTAGGGCTTTGTGTTGAGGCTGTGTGGCTCTAGGCTTTGTTCTGCAGCTTGGCGGCTTGAGGTTTCAGGTGTTGGGCTTGAGGATTTGAAGTTTAGGGTTCTGGTTTAGGGTTTAGGGCCCTACAGCTCCGAGACCCTGAACCCTAAACCCTACCGGGTGTCGGGTTTAGCGGCCTTTGACCCGGACAGCCCCTTAAAGTCTATGCCGAAAGCTCCAAGCCCATCATGCGAGCAGCAATCACCATGCACCCAAAGCCCCTTAGGAGGGTTGAGTCTGTTGGCCTGTGGTTTGGGCTCAAGGTTAGGGCTTCGGGTTTTCGGTCTAGGGTCTAGGGTTAGGGTTTACAGTTTCGGGTCTATGGTTTGATGGTTTGGCCCTAAGCAAGAGTCCCTCGAATCCCCTGCCAGTGCCAACCACGAGACAGTCGATATGAGAGCGCATCCTTGCAAGATGGCGCGAGGTTGCCAGCTCAGGGTTCAAGAGCCAAGGGCGCTCCGGTCTTCAATTGTTTCGGTGGCTTACGGCTTGAAGCTTTTGGCTTCAGGGGTTACCGTTTTTTCGGTGTGGGAGTTTAGGGTGTGGGTTCTGCTATGACTTTATCTCCCCTAAACCCTAAACCATAAACCCTAAACCTGACAAGGCTTGCGGGCTCCCTCTTACGATGCAGCTTCGGGCCGCGGGGGCCAAGCTCTCTGGGTTGCTGCTAAGGAACTTAAGTTTGAGTTACTATAGTAAGGAAGCCCTATCAATTATCTACTATATATCTCATAGTAAGGAATCCTTACTATTTACTATATATATATACACACACACCCATTATGGTAACTTGATTTCCTTTCCTTAACAGCAACCCCAGTTTTGGCACGCTCCGAATCCCTCCCTGGGGCCAAAAGCTCACGTCTGTAGCTGAGGCTCAGAAAGAGTTCTACGGTTCAGGGCTTAGGGGCTCAGGGTCGAGGTTTAATTTGGGGTGAGGGTCTTTTGGGTTTTTGGGTTTGGGGTTGAGGGTTTAGGGTGTAGGGGCTAGCCTTTTTCATCTCTCGGGGTTTCGGACTTCGCTTCCTCCGGCTTGGGGCTCTGGCTTTTGGAAGCGAGGGCTGAAGGTCTTTGTTACAAAGGAGGGGGGATTGGAGCTTGAGCCGCCAATGTTAGGCTAAACCCTAAACCCTAGTCCCGGCCCCCAACCTTAAACCCCTAAACCGGCATTCAGCCCAGCTTCGTTGGGAGATTTCTCCGGTGTCAAGCACTGGACGTCGCCCCGGGCGCGCTTGGCCGGCCGCGTCTCCATGGTCCCATGCGCCGCGGGACTACATGGAGGAATCCACCGCCCTGGGTTAAACCCGCAAAGCCCGAACCTCAACATAGGGCGGCCTGAATTAAGTGGGCTTCTTCCAAAACCGGGAAGCCGACGCATGGCTGTTTCCGATGGGCTTGGACTCACTGCCGGTGGTTGCAGGGATAGGAGAAACCCTAGACCCAAAAACCTGTTTGAAAGGCGCAGGACTTAAGCGTCCGCTCGGGGTTCGGTCGTGCCGCACTTCGAGAAAGCTTGCTGAGCTCTTCATAGCCCTAAAGCGGAGCGGAAAACAGCGGCAGAAGAAACACTGGACAGTTCTTCAGTATAGTCCCTTCCAGGATTCCAGAGCCTGATCCCTACATCCCAACCCACTAAATCCAAAAATGATGCCATCTTCAATCGACCATCCACTGGAACCTTGGGAGGACTGTGGCTTAGTGCTCCGAGCATCGCGTTGGACATGGGCTGGGGGCTTTCGGGCGTTTAGGTCAAGCATTGTCAGTGTTGAGGGTAACATCGGTGCCAATGACTACAAGGCTTGTTGGGGGCATATTTTTCCAAGGGTCCCTGTACCCAAATAAGTACAATAAACTTTGGCCCTAAAGTACTCGAATAGGGACTACTTTAAGGCCAAAGTATACACTGCTTGGGCACATGGACCAAGCCTGCTGAAAGGATCTGGGGACTTGCAAGTGCGTTTATGGGGAAGGCAACTATAGCTATAGCTATTCCTACTTACTACATCCCCAATCTGTTAATAAATTCACAAGGTAACTACAACACCCCCCCCCCCCAAAAAAAAATAAAAATAATAATAATAATAAGAATAACAATAATAATAATAACAATAATAACAATAAATAAAAAAACTAACCTCTACGTAGGATTCGGGCCTGCTCAATGTGTCCCTGAGTTTGGCATGCCCTTGGAGAGGCACTTGAGGGTGCCTAGATGGGTTCGGGATTCTGAGGCATGGGAGAGCTATCTCGTTCCCCACAAACCAAGGCTTTCCCTTAGCTCCGAAAGCCTACACCCCAAACCCTGTAAGCCCGAAGCCCTGAATCCTAAGCCCTACGAGGCCCTAGACCCTGAACCCTAAACCCCAAGCCCTGTAAGCCCTAAACCCTGAATCCTACACCCTACGAGCCCGATAAACCCTCAACCCCTGACCAAGACCCGCTACCCTTACTCCGAACCTCGAAGCCTACATCCTCACACAGGGTCTGTTAAGACAGAAGCATTAATAGCGAGAATATTGGGCCTTGTGGTACGTATATCATACCATTACATATACAAGGAAGAATGTACATCGATAACTACTCAGGCTTCCATATGAAGTAATTCTGGCTTCAACTGAACCTTCTGAACATACTCAGAGCAAGGCCTTGAGGTATGGAATGCCACCCTTGTATGGATGCTAACAACTGGTGCGGGATACTGTTCCAAATGCTGGCACTGCCGGGAACTCCTACAGCAAGCTCCCCTGCGCCCGAGGACGGAAACCGCCTCCACGAGTAGGATTCGAGACCGATGCTGCTGGCCACCACCACAAGGCATGGAGCAGTCCTAGAGCCAGTTCAGCAGTGCATGCGTGCGCGAAACCCTTCGAGTTTGGAGTGCGAAGGATTGGAGTTTAGGAACTTAGGATGCTTTCTGCTTACTGGGGTCTTGGGTTTAGGGGCCCAGCTTCTACTCAGACCCCGGGCAGACTAAAGGGAAGCTCTGATCCGAGGCAAAATCGCAGTCGAAAGGTCTTCAGCTGGCGAGGCTCAGGGGACAAAGTGGAAACCCTTGCAGTATTTGGTGTTGAGTGCTTGGGTTTTTAGGGTTAAAAGGTTTAGGATTTAAAGTTTGCCCAACCCTCAATCTCCAGACTCTACACTCGAAACCCTCCATAAACCACGAATCCCTATAAACCCTAAAATGTCCACGTTCGAATCCCTAAAACCCTAAACCGTAAACCCTGAGCCCTAAACCGTAGCGTGCGCCTGCCAGTCGTTCCACTTGCTGAACTCGCAATTGCGCATGATGGAGGGACAGACCTTCCCGACAGCAGGGTTGAGGGTTTAGGATTTAGGATTTAGGGCTAAGGCATTTAGTTTTTGGAGTATATGCTTTAGGGTCGAGGGTTCAGGGTTTAGGGGGAGGAAGACTTACAACCTCAGTGCTTGGAGGTGGGGACAGGCTTAAGGTTCAAGGCGATAGTCGAGACGAGAGAAAACCATGGAATGCCACTGAAGAGTTGGGGGGGAGGTTAAATATGAAAGCAGAGTACCCCTGATCGCTTTTTTCCTCCTTACACGTCTGCAGGAAGTAGCAGTAGTAGCTATATCGCAAGTCTTTGTGCCTTTGGTGGTGTTGCAAACCGAGTGCGATGGTCACCATCATCGACTACATGGTTGAAGCCTTCGTGCTGCTGGTTAGTCTTGCACTTTTCAATATAACATTGCGGTGAGAGTTGTCATGCAGTCATGCACATCAAAAAATATAGCTTTTCTTGCTGCTGGCCTTTTGCCAGAGTGCTCCTGTGTGACACGTAACTCTTGTTCGCAACTACTGTCAGCGTCCATTGAGTCTATTATCGAATGCTGCTACTTCCGCAGCCGTTTGTCTACTGCTTCCTGCCACTGTCGTTCCTATCCGGCTACTACGCAACGCAGCTCCACACGGCATATACACGTAAGCATCCTACCTTTTGGGCATAAGGTCCTCTCATCAAGCTTTATTAAACTTCGATCGTCTGATTCTCAAGTTCATGTGGTCTTTTGATCCCCTAGACTGCATACACCCTGAACCTCGAAACGCCAAACCCACACCCCTGAAGCCCTAAGCACAGCTCCAAACCCCTAAACCAGACCCTAATGATTGCTTTCTCGGTTTCCTCAACTGAGGGAGGTTGCTTGAATGATGATTGGTTTCTAAACAAGGAGCTCTAGTTTCTTAAATTTTGGGGAACTAAGTGCCCTTGAATGAGCAGGGAACATTCTGAGAACACGAAGCAGCAAGCCGCCTCCGTGTTGCAAGCTACAATGGCCATGGTGACGTTGCGCTCACATGGCCTGCCTGGCTTCTGCCAGGGTATGGCCGGGGTCAAACGTTTCCGATCATCGCGATCTTTATGATGGAAGCCTTCATGCAACTGACTCACCCAACATATTCTACCTTCCAGAAACCTACACTCCATGCCGCCCTAGCCATAAACCGAATGCCGTAAACCCTTTTAAGCCCGAAACCCTGAACCCAAACCCCTGTAGAACAAGAGCTCTTCGAGTGACCCTTGAAGTGACCCTTACAAAATCCTATAACCGAGTAATTCCGAAAGGTTCCTACAGTGACCCCTTAGATCTCTTCTAGAAGCCCTTAAAGCAACCCCTTAAAGTAAGCCCTTATAGTACCCCGAGACTCTAAACCCTAATGGGCCCCACACACTGAACCCAGAACCCTTAAGGTGACCCCTTATCGCATCCCAGTGATTGATCCCTCTAATCTAGAGGGGTACTGAACTAAGGAATCAGACATGAGGGTTTCCGTCGGGATATCTGAGGGCTATCGGGGGGGAGGAGGGGCGGGGTTCTTGAAACATTTAGGCTATATAAAGCTCAGCATTCCTTGTTTTTCTGCGCATGTGAATAGTGGCAGTGGGTGAAGGTGCACACTTCAACCACACACCCGGGAAAGGCTTCTATACTGTGACATACATGTCGGGTTTAGGGGTTCCTACTACTGCTGGCATGATACCGGCAACCAGTGTGAGGAGAGCAGACTATGAACTGTAACCACGGGCAGCCATCTACAGAAGTATTGGTGTCACCGTTGCTGCGAGCAACGGAGAGTTGTTGTTATTGTTGTGCTTCCTGTTGCGGCATCGTGTATTAGGAGCTTGCGTTGCTACAAAGGTCGCGAACCACTCCGAGTGGAATCTCACTAGACTCCAACATTATTCCCAATGTCTTCTGATGAGCACCTCGAGCATAAGACACGGAGTCTAAAGCTTTCCTTGCTGCTAGCTAGCATCCATAGTGTTGCTAGTCAGCAAATGCACTGGTGTCCCTACTACAATGACTGCTGTTGGCCTTCTTGTTCTGACTTGTCTCCTTTTGCCTGCCAGTAACGTCATCACTGCAATTGCTTATTCTACGAGCAGATCTTGAAACCCTAAACCCTAAACCCCCAAACTCTAAACCTTAAACCCTAATATAAGAAACAAGCTACCGGTCTCGTCACTGCTTTGGTCATCGCTGTGACCGCGCTGAACCGACCCCGAGCTTAATACCTATAGAGTGGTTTGGGGGCATAGTATCCTATGATATGATAATAAGGAACCCCCAAACTAGTAGTTTCACTTTAACATCTATAATTATAACAAGGAACCCAAAATAGTATATGTAATTATCAAGGCCCTTTATAAGACACAAAAGCCCTCGGTGGGTGCCTCCGTTCTGGGGAAGGCGGATCACCTCGCGGCTCCGGCTGGCCATGCCACCGCCGCATGTGGCAGTGCAGGCAGAAAGCCTGGCAAACGGCTTCGGGCTCAGGGCTTTTGGTTGGAAGTCATAAATATGTTTTCAGATTGTTGGGTTGGGTTTTGGGGTTGCCCCACAATTGAGCGCGAATCATCACTCTGGAATTTACACTACTCCGAACTCGGATCAGTCTGAGAATGAACGGAGAATCGCAAATCCACAAACCGAAACACTGCACAATCATCATCAGAATGCTAGCTTTAAAGTCAAAGGTGCGCTCTACAAACCTCGGCGGAAAGGCTCACTCCAGTCGCCCCACTTGCAATCGACGACCGCTGGGCAGTCGTTGACGGCGCAAGGCCTCGGGAACCGAAACCCCGGTACCAGACCGAGTGGACACAAAACTGAAACTGATTCAGGGTCTACGGACCTCCGACCCTAATTAAACCTCGGAACCCTAAAAACTAGAAGCCCCAAGGCTCTAAGTTAAGGCCCCCAGTCATAAAGCCCTGAGCCTCGCACCTCAAAGCCCCGCAGCAACCACCACCACCACCACCAACAACAACTACTACCACCACTACTACAACTACAACAACAACTACTACTACTACTACTACGACGACGACTACTAACTACTACTCCTAGAATCCGTAAAAGTCCGAATAATTGGGCTTCCAGAAACAGAAAATAGTCACTCGCCCAGTTCTAGACTACCTGACTATGCTTCTGCCACGTGCTTCGTACATCACACTGTAATGTCGACAGCAATACTCAACGAAGCCCATACATCCTTACGATCCAGAGAATCTGGACACCTATGCTCCTGAAAGCAACTCCTGTTTGTTTGCTGTATAGCACGCGCAGATCCCAATCCGTCCAAAAGACTTATCCGCAGCGGCGGAAGCCGCAACATTCACCAGAACGAAGAGCAGTAAGCAGTTGTCCTCGTCGTTGCCGTGTTCGTCGTGGCCGATGTCGTAGTCAAAGCCGCATTTGTAGAAGTCGCTGTCACAGCAGCAGTGGTGCAAGTATCCCAATTATCACCTGGAACAGCACCACACGCGCTTCTTGAAACTTGTTGAGTACACTGCTGCTGCCACAGCTATCCCAGTCGCTATGCTGACGCAACCAGATCATGCCAGCTCTAAGTATCCTACACCCTCATCTGGGCCTAAAAGCCCGGACGCCGGACGCCAAAATCCTCCAAACTCCCAAACCTTAATCTCCAGTTACCTATAAAAAAGGTTGTTGGGGTGCAGATAAAAAGGCAAAAGGTAGTAACCTACTGTTTCGCTATGGAGCCCTAGGGAAACCTCGATGTAAAACAAACTAGGTCCCGACTGCAGCTCGTATGGTCCGCCGTCGCAATCCCGGCCACCGCCCTGCGCGGCTCTTCGAAGGATGGGGGGGATGGGGGAGGGCACAGAAGAGCGACGGGGAGGGGTCCAAGCTTCGTCATGCAGGGTTTTCATGCCGAGGTTTCTATCGGATTGGCATGTGATGGAAAGGTTTCGGCGAGTGGTGAAGGTAGCGCAAGAACTTCGTGCAATGAACGGTGCTACAGGGGTCGTAATAATTGGAACAGGGTTTTGGGGTATATAAAAAAGGAACCCCCAAAACTAGTATTAGTAGTTATTTAGGCACCTACTTTAATCTTCAATGCCCGAAGGTTGAGGGCTGAGGGCTGCGGGGTTTAGGGCGTGGAGCTTAGGCTTAGGGGCTTTGGGTTTAGGGTCTAGGGCTTAGGGTTTAGGGTTTAGGGCTTAGGGTTTAGGGATTAGGGTTTATAGGGTCTAGGAGTTAGGGGGCTGGGGCTCAAACCCAACACGAATTCCATATATTGCACTCAACATGAACCCGAATCCTAAACCTTACAGCAAGTCCAATCTGAACTTAGTGACCCTCAACCCTATACCCTAAACGGCCCCAAACCCTAAACCCTACCCTAGGGCTCCAGTTACCTAAATAGTAGGCTACTGGGGTACATTATAGATGGTCAGCAACCCACTATTTAGGTAACTGGAGCCCTAGGGCTACTTTGAGACCCTTCGATCCCTCCTAAACCCCAAAGCTCACAATGGGAGAGCAGCCTGCGCGAACTTGATGACCACGCGGTAGCGCACTCTTGCACGATCCTTTCCGCGGACGTCACATGGTATTTCGGCTTTCGGGGGGAGGTAGATTTCGATTTTGATCGGCTACTGAAAACGGACCTGCCTTCTCTTCAGGTTCGGAGCGTTGGGCTTGGGGGAATGTTAGGGCACGTTGCTGTCCAGATTCAGGGACCCTGGCTAACAACCAGGCGCTGGATCAAGACTAAACCAACACAAAAAACAAAAAAATCCCGAATAGAGTTGAGGGCATTAGGGCTTCCGGAGATGGCACACCCGAGGCCCCAAAAACCTGCGCCTTCGTGTAGCCGCCACCGCAGGTCACCGGGCAAGCAGACCTACTGATCATTAGGTTGGGAGCTGAGTACTGAGGGCTTACTGGGCTCTTAGGGTCTAGAGTTTGGGGTTTAGGGTTTAAGGGTTTAGGGTTTAGGGAACTGAATACTCGTTCCCATCATGGGGCTCTAGTTAGAGCAAGTGATATGGTTTCCTCCTCATGGTACCTTGCAGTCAGTTCTTCAACAAAAACCCAGTTTAGGAGGCAGCTAGGGTTTAAGCCGAGGTCTGGAGTAAGTTTGCCGGCTGCGAAGAACTTTTGCGCCTACGGCTTTGTGACTTCGAAGCCTTTGGATTTGGCGAAGATGTCCCAAGCCGAAACCGCAGGGTGTAGCCACAAGTGTCAACCAGAAGCCCCAAAGCCTCAAACCTCCAGCCCAGCAATGCCCCACAACGCCACGAAACCTTTCAGACACCCGCCTCAAGCCTGAAACCTAAACCCGAAAACCTGAAGCAGCGTAGCGCTGAAGGCATCCTCGGGGCTGGGCCAAGACGTCCACTCGCTGTATTGGCAGTTCTGCATGGGCCTGGGCTTGCTGTCTCGGATTCCTTTCTGAACTCCAGACAGACCCCAAACCCCAAGCTCAGCAAAGCCGGGAACCAGAAAGGATAGAAGCTCGAAGACGAAGCCCTCAACTTGGGGTTTCGGTTCTTGCTTCTTGGGTTTAGGGTTCGCAGCTTAGGGTTTTAGCACATGGGGCTGAGGGTTTCAGAGGGTTTGGCTTAAGGCCTTATAAAGCTCTGAAACCTGGGCCGCCGGCACGGCACCGCAGTCGGACGTACAGGGCTCCGCCTGGCGCCCGATGCAAAAGGAAATGGGACAGGATGATGGCAAAGCCACAGAAAGCCTAAAGTTCTACAAAAAGAAGCTCAAAATCCCAAACCCTATAACTCCACCTCTAAACCCCAAAACCTCTTAAACCCTATGAGCCCGAAGTCCCCGTCACCTCCACTTCGGGCCCTGCGCACGGCTCTCCGCCAGAGACGGCCGCCGCAGCGATCTGCCGGTGCCGCTCCTTGCGGAAGCTTTGGGCTTGCGGCTTTCTTGCTTTTTAGGGTTTAGGGTCTATCAGGTTTAGGGTTTAGGGGTTTAGGGTATAGGGACCCTAAACCCTAAACCCGAAACCGTAAACCCTAAACCCTAAACCTGGTACACGGGCTTTTTTGAAAAGAGAAAGCCATGACCTCTCTTTCGTCGCAGGCGCGAGAGCTCAGGTTTATGGGGTTTGGGGCTTAGGGTTGAGGTTTTTGTGGTTCATGCGGGTTCGAAAAGGGCTCACTAAGGAAAATACTACAAGGCTGGATTCTTTTTCGTGCTCTACAGTTTAGGCGCTTGTTGGGCGCATGGAAGGTGTTAAGACTTCTTGGCGTCCATGGAGCATTGTGGGGTGTAGGGTTGAAGTAGGGCTTAGGGTTCAGGAGTTTAGGATGCAAGGTTCAGCATATCACTGCCCCAAGGACCCTTCGAAGATCCACAGCACTGGTCCCAGCTTGAAAAGGAAACTTAGCTAAGGGATGATTGATGCTTCAGTCTCCATGTCAGGAGCAGAGGGCTTCGTGTTTAGGACCAAGGGCTTGGGGGTCGGCGTCTAAGGGCTTGGAATGATCGCCTAAAGAAGGAGACCCAGGCTCTGGCATGATTGCTAGTATCCAAAATAAGCAAACCTCACTGCCGAAAGTCCGGTCTCGAGAAGGATTACGAGCCTTTAGCATGAGTCTTAGGGTTTTTTGGTTTAGGAGGGACCAGTGGGTTCCGGTTTTGGGGCTGCGGGTTTCGGGTTTAGGGGCTCTGGTCGTAGATCCCTTTGAGGCACGGGCATGCATTCCGCTGCAGGGGCACGCTGACCACTGCTGCCAGGCTGCCCACCTCGGCAACTTGCGGGTAAGAGCTTTCAGATTTGGATGTTCACTGAGGATGCCCGGACCCTGCACCCCAAACCTTTAAAAACCTATATGCCCGAAACCCTCAACCTTCTACAGAAACACTGAACCCTAATCCCTGTCTTCCCAAGATCTTCCTGCTACGGAGAGCTCGGCTTTGAAGCAACAGGAATCTTAGCTGCTGTATGATCTGCTGAAACCAAGCCATTCGATGTATGTTAGAGCCCTCTCTTTTCTGAAATTCCCCATATTAATATTTGGCTCGAGGCCACGGTGCTAGGAGCTGCCAGGAGCCGCAGGCGGCGAAATCGTTCGTCGGTTTGGGGCTTTTGGGTGTCAGGGTGCAACCCCTGCTAACGCTAGGTGCCTTTTCTGTGTTAGCCGGCTGTACGAAACTGCGAAGCTTTGCCCGCATCGGTGCCGCCACGGCACACGCAGTCGGTCGGCTTGTTGTGCGGGCAGTCTTCCTGCTTGCATCTTCCATGAATGCTAGTAGGGGTCATAGGGCTTAGGGCTTTGGGGCCTAATGTCTTGTGCCCCTCCGACGAAAGACCGCGAGCTCTGGCCGGGGTTCGAAGTTTCGGGCGACACAAAGCCGCACCACGGCAAAGCCCAATATGCACAGGCCAAGGGCTTTCAGAACCTACAGTAGTAATTATCATGACGGTAATAAGGACAACTGTAATAACTATACATACAGCACACTCACTATAGTACCGGATACAGAAAACATTCATCTTCTATCTTTCCCTATGCTCTAGCTCTATCCAGTGGGCAAATCCTGCCGGAAAGCTCGTCATCGAGGACTCCATGACTGCATCCTGAACCCCGACCCCATCCACAGGGCCTGAAGCCATGTCAGAACAACGACGTCCACCCCGAATACATCCACAACCACGGTTTGTTGCAGCACATGTTTGACATGTATGCACGGGCAGCCGGAGCGAGGCTGAGGTAGCTTCAAGGTCTAGGTTTAGCAGGACGAAGGCCTGAACACTAGGGGGGAAATTGATGGTAGAGCTTTATAATTTAAGTGCTACTACACCAACATTCCAAAGGACCCACAAAAACCGCAATATTTGCCCTACCGATACGAGCGACGGGTAGCATTGGCAACAAAACCAAGAGGGCGTGGCTCCTCGAGAAGGATGCTAAGGTAGCCATCATACGACTCCGATATGGAGTCCTTTACCCCCCCCCCTTAACAAGGCCTCAGTACCCCCAACACTTACTCTAGCCCCCTGTCTAGACAACCCTAAACCCTAAACCGAGGCCCGGCCCCACCGACCCCAATCACGGCCTCTGCGCAACTCTCAAGCTGCTCCTCAGCTGGCTCTTGGGTTTGGGGTCTCAGGGCTCAGGTCGAGAGTTGGGGCTTTTGGGATGTAGGAAATCAGGTTTCGGGCTTCTTTCCTTTGGGTTTTGGGCTCTGCCCAGGAAGCGGCGTCGTATTCATGCAGGCTACTGAATCGTGGGAGTCTTATTCTAAAGGACCCTAAAGTTTTAAAGACGGGAACTCTCCAAAGCTAGCGGAATCTTGGCTGACTAAACCCTAAAAACCCTAAATCCGAAATCCTAAGCCCGAAAATCCCTAAACTCCCTAAACCCTAAACCCTATAAGCCCGAAACCCTAAACCTGGGCTTCGGGCGCCCGAGCCTGGGGCTGCTATCTCGGCAACGTCCACTCTGGAGCCCCCAAAGCCTGAAACCCTCACCAAAGTCCTGTAAGGGTTTAGGGCTTTAGGGGTTTAGGGCTTTACATAGGGGTTTAGGGGTTTAGG
>CAJNJA010007341.1:364-16209 GCA_905231915.1 Symbiodinium necroappetens
GACTCCTTTGCAGCGTCCGAAAGAAAAGATGTAAAACATGTATATCCATACACATTCATGTCGTATGCATGTAGTGTACATGCACGCGTAGGCACATGAAGGCGTACGTGCACATGTGTATGCATGTGTAGGGGCATGTGCATGTGTACATGTAGAGGTTTCTGTATTTGTATCAGTGTTGGTGTATGCAGGCGTGTCTGCACTTGTAGTTGTGCCTGTAGCTGTGTGTGCAATATGTATGCATATGTGTATATGCGTGACATCAGAGTGCTTTGTTTTTTTTTTTCCTTTCGGTATGTACCGACCTATTTTGTGCTGCAAGTTACGGAGAAGGCTTCAAAGACCACGTTCCTTTCCAGGGAAGTTTTCGTGGACGTCATCACCCCTTTCGGGGCCACCACGACACGGACCATCCAGGCAGAGATTTGAGGGTGTGGCGAGTTTTAAGTTCATGGCTTTGCGATTTCTTTTCTGTTTCAGGTGTTCTCTTTGCCGCCAAAGAATGCGACTGCCATCATCAACAGAAAGATGGATGCCCGCTCCTGAGATCATAGCACGGCTGCAGCAAATTTATCTGATGCTGGGGTTTTGGCGCAGGCGGTGTCGGTTCATTGCACCCTAGGAGTAGTTAGTCACACTCTTTCGGACCTTGCCGTTCAGGAAGCCAGAACGTCGGACCCGGAAACGGCTGTGAATACTCTCATGACCATCATCAACATCAACCAGGCTCGGTGAGCGCAGGATCTTGGATGCGTTCCTTTGCTCAGAAGCTGATAGAACGTTGCAGGAGCCAAGGAACGAACATGTTTCCAGGTATCTTGCAAAGATTGCTAGAGCCAGCCAGTTCCACCCTTAGCCGGCAGTCTTAAGCACTTCGAATACCAGGTCGGTCACGGACCAAAGCCTCTTAAAGCCCCTGACAAGCAGAGTGCCTGCGAAAATCGACAAGCCAGGCGCCGCCGTTGCCTCCCGGTGTTGACCCTGCACCTGAAGATACAGCAGTGCTTGAGCAGGCGAGGGTGAGATTCTGCTAGACTTGAAAGCTCCCGACGAAAACTGCGCTTCCAGAAGGACGTAGCTGTAGGACGTAGCTTTAAGTACTTCTTCAGTCCTGGGCTCAGCGCCAGGTCCGCGAAGTGATGATCCAGGCCACAGCGGCCGCCCCGGTGACCATGAACACGGCCACGAATCAGGCGCTTGCGGGCCGAAAGAGGGACGAGTAGGACATGTAGGACACGGCGGTTTCCGCCGGTCGGAGCGGGGCAGCTTTTTGGGAGGCCGTCGTGACCAACGCGCTGATCGACCAGGGTTTGAAGGAGCCCCAGCCCGGAGAATCAGAGCCCTAACATTCAGAATTTGCACTTTCAGGTGCTTCCTGCTGTTTTGGCGCCCCAGGCATTCAGAGTCCTGGTCTGTGCAATCCTTGAATAAGCTCATCATCGCAACATACCTTCAACGCTGCTTGAACTATTCAGGACGCCGTATTTAGGCTTAACCCTTCGAGCTTTCAGCGTCTTCCATAAGTAAGGAGTTGCTATTCTCACAACTCGGCCTACCTACTTGGTCTCTCCTGATGCTTCCCTGGCTGTGGCAAAGGAAGGCCAAGAGGGCTTAGCCTGCCTTGCCCGAGGCTATGCGTCCATGTCTTGGCGAAAATTGCGGGTTGCAAAGTTTTCCAAAATGAGTCGTTTTTTCCACGATGTGTTGTTTCTTTCTCTTCTCTGTTTGATTATCAGGGCCTGAGCGTGGACATCATGCTTGCGAATGAGATGGGGTTGCCAAGTTGGAGTTTTTTTTTCAAGCTTCCCCGAACAGTGTGGTCTACACTACGGGGTGCCTGCGTGGAGCGCAACGAAAATTGATTGAGGTATAGCCGCCCGGTGTGTGCTCAAAAATGGCTTTCCGCGACGGCAACTGCTGCAAATGCAATCCCCGCATCCTATTTACACGGGATGCTCGCGGGGCTCATCTCCCGCTGTAGTGCGATCCATGCTTTTCGCTGGAGTCCCGTTATTTACACAGGATTCGTGTGGGGCACGCGCCCTGGACAAGGATGCATTGTAAACAAGAATGCATGGCCACTTTTGGCTGTCGCAACCTTGAATCGCGAAGTATTTAGGGGAATTCGGGGCGTGTCCCTCTCTGGATCTCGCAAGCTAAGGGGGGGAAGCATAAGTCTCAGTTTCATGCTGGTCGTGGATCCGCCAGTGCTTGGCTCCACATCCCCGTCGTGGCTCCGAATCCTGTCAGTACTTGGGCAGTTACTTGGGGCAAAGCCTTCAGGGCGTGGTCCTCAATCATCTCGCAAGCAATGCACTGAAAGCACAGACTAGGCCCCCCCAACTGCAAACATCCTGGGGACGATTACACTGTGACGAAAGCAATCCGTGGCATTTGACCAAATAGGAAACATGTCAGCGTGTGACAACAGGAGAGAGGCACCGTTCACCTGGAAGCATGTTTATATCGATTGTGAGATTAGCATGCGATCGTGCGCTTTGAGCCGATACAGACCCTCGAGCTCACAACCGCAACAACCGGATTTGCTCCGCTCGATAGCTGGGGTGAGGTTGGGGCTTCAGAAGCTTCCCCGGCAGGACGTTGAGTCCATGAATCTCCTCGAGGACCTGGTGCAGAGGTCGGCATCTGCAGGCCCGTTTCAGGGCTTCTCAGAAGGCATCTCGGGGAGCCGAAATCGAGAGTTTCAGAGTTTTATTGTGTGTGCGTGTGTGTCGTTTTGGTAGGTGCTGTTCTTTCTGGAGAAGGCTCCTTCCACACATCTTGTTGAGCTTGTTGAGGCCTCTTCGACATCAACGACCCCTCCTTGATCACGGCACGGGGCTCGGACCATCTGGACCGATGAGTAGGACTTCCCCTTCAGACACAGAGGAGGAACACGACTCCATGCTCTGATGCCCTGAGACCGCCCTGGTCGCCATTGGCAATATCCTCCCTGACGATGGCGCCCCGACGGCGGCGGCACCAATTGGCAGGCCGCTTCGCCGCAGGATGACAAAGTTTAGTGTTCGGAGCGACTCTGGGGTTCAGTGGCACGTGACATGTGTTTACATGCCCTTGCAAGCAGCCGTTTAGAGGTGGTTGTCCTAGGAGCATTCTGAGTCAATCGGTTGCGGGACAAGTTCAGAGTATTTCGAAAGCTGCGCATGTTCTGCTTGCCTGATGTTCTGCTTACCTCTTGAGCATGTCTCACCACGGGTTCGGTTGAATGTAGGTAATGCTCAGCCCACATCCAAGGAGCGTCGGCATGCAAGCGTGCGGAACTGAGCTACATCTCGGGTTCCGTGTGAGTAGGTCTTGGCTGAGCTTTCACCGGAAGAGACTCAATGCCCGGGTGTAGGGTTGCGTCTTCCGCGGTGTTTTCAAGCTCTGCTTCACTGTTTCGGATAATGTGTTGAAGAGGGATCCTGCAGAAAGAGTATGGCATGGTCTTCGCTGTTGCTCGAACGGCTTGCACGCATGAGTTTCGTTTCCAGGATGTTGTTTTCTATTACAGGGGGAGGCACAGGCTAAGCTTTTAACCCGAACTTGACCAGAAATCAGTTCGGACAGCTTGTAAATTCCAAATTGCACCCTATAGCCTGTGACCCAAAAGCCTTGATTCTGTAATGTCGCCGTCAAGTGACAATATGCCTCGAACACTCTTTGAACATCAACATGATGACCATGATGGTGATGATGACGATGGTGATGATGACGATGGTGGTGATGACGATGGTGATGATGATGATGATGATCATGATGATGATGATGATGATGATCATGATGATGATGATGATGATGGTGATGGTGATGGTGATGAGGATGCTTGTCATGATGTTGACGAAGGGATGCTTTGTATGTATGGAGTGCACCTCAACTGCCTCCTTGCAGGTACAGCATGGTCAGCCCACTTGAAGAGCTCACTTATGCATCCCGGTAGCACTACTTTATGGTTTTCTAGATCGGGTAGGGGTGTGTGGGGTGTTGGGCCGTTGGGTTCATTGACTGATCTGTCAGGGCATCGTAAGTGGGGATTCTGTGACATGTGAGGAGTACCAAACCGTGCGCGCCAGTGACGAGGAGCTCATCGCCAGGTGGGGAAGTATGTGTGAAGCAAAGTCTGGAGGGTTTCGGTGGTGTGCGAAGTCCGGCCTTGGTATTGTGGCTCCAATGTTCATACGGATAGATAGCAGCACTGCCGCGGTAAACGAAGTCCAGCTAATCATGGGTCTATTGAGTCTATTGCACATAGTTCGGCTGTCGCGTTTCTGGAGAGGGAACAACCGTAGCCGCAGTGCTCCAAGCCCACTCGTCAGGAGTCTTTCTGAAGCCGAACTGTCCACACAGAGACGCTTAGAATGAGGTGCAGGGTTTGGTGCCTCCCTGCTCCGCCCCGCAGTCAAGTGCTCAGCACCATCAACGGACGCCAGCCGCAGAACCACCCTTTGCCATTCAGAAGCCCGCAGCTCAGTGGGGATGGGTGGAGGGTGGAAGCCGAAGTCTCTGCTGGTAAGGGGGACTTTGGGGTTGTTCTGCGAATGCCGGAAGCAAGCCGTTTCAAGACCAACATGAATTGCCGAGCGCCCGCAGATCTCATCAGTCCAGCTTCTCTGAAACTCTTCTCAGATGAGCGTGTGATCGAAAAGTGCGAGTCGGCCTACTGCGACATGATCTGGCTGCTCTGTGCCTGGGCATGTGTTTAACCTGGTCTTTGTCGGCACAAACAACCTCACATGCCCTTCCTCTGTGAATCATGTCGGCCAGGCATCCATCAGGACGGAAGGAGGACCCTCAAGTTCATGTGCTGCGATGCGTGGCGGGTCCCAGATTTTTGCTCTTATCTCCACAGAGCACCAACTGCAATACCCTAGGCTGCAGCCCTCCAGCGAGTTACCCACCAGCTCTACCCATTCACCTCCTGCGCTGATAACTCCTCTGCACAAGCTTGCTCTTCGACCTGTAAAAGCAAAGCCTCAAAGGCACCCTTAGTTCCCAAGCTCCCAGCTCGCAGTTGTCAATTTCAGGCCTAACCCTGCCACCTTCTGTGACAACCCGCCGTGCTGGTTCTTCGGCAACAGGCACGCCGGAGGTCTTGAAGATATGGACTCTCTGTGTCTGCTTGCCAATTCTTCCATAGAGGTGTGCCACTTGGGTGCCTTTCTTTCAGTAGCCCATGCCAAGCCTCTGCCCCTGAGAAAAAGCCTGAACCCACGGGAGGAAGTCAGGAGCCCCTATATTCGAGACAGTTGCAGGTGTCCCGACACGGGCACTGGCAGCTTGGAGTCTCCCTCTGCCTCGGCGGCTGCGCTGGCTGCTTCACGAAGGCCACGCTTCGCCCCTCCATCCTTTTGCTCCTAGAGCTGGTCTTGGGGAAGAGGTATGCAGCTGAGGAGCTCTGGGGTCTCTGTGGAAGCAGGGATCCTGGAGAGCAAACGAACTCATCGCGAACTCATGGGGTCTCAATGCCCGAAGCGTCACCTTCCTGGGCTCCTTTCTCAACTTGGCAGGCTGAAGGCGCTGGAGAACATGACGTCCGCGGCTGACCCTCTCGTTTTGGCTAGAGTCTCCTGAATAGCAGGGTAGCTTGCAGCTTCGATATTGTGGACTTGCAGCGTTCTACCAACATGAATGGTAGGGCTTGCAAGCAGCAATCTGGGTCATAGCAATTCATTTATGACCAGTCCTGTGGCACATCGACGTTCTTGACCCTCAAAGTCTTGTTTGGTCGCAGCCGGGCTCCGGAGAGACAATCCCAAGCCCTCATCCCTAAACCCAATCCCAACACTTACACCCGTGCCTGCAAGCCTGAGCTTTCAAAGTTCTCGGAACTCCCAGGGAGCGACACCTCCAAGCAGTGGCTCGGCAGGAGCACAAGCGACAGATTGGGGTCGTTCCTGAGCCTTTTGACCATAAAGGGAACCGCTTAGGCAGTGTACTTGGTTGACTGTGGAGCAGTCCTCGATTCCGACTAAGTCCATCTTGCCTGCTAAGATCACCACGTCTATACCGACACCAGCGCCAATATCTGTCATACACCCAGACTGTATGATCGCGGAGCTGACAGGGACAGGTTTTTCTGACCTCAAGATGATTTCGCCTGCTGGCTGCTGCTGGGGGTCTAGACCAGGTTAGTGCCGTGAACTGTGCTTTCAGGTTGTGCCCCACATTGGTTAGGTCATAAGTTCCACGATTTTCGGATTGAGATACCTTGTGTGAATGTTTCGCGTTAGGCCTGACCTGTCATGCATGGAAGTCCAACTTGTTGCCAAAGATTTCGTTGCTTGTACAGACATGTACCGCAACACGCGGCTCTCGCTGCAAAAATTAGCAGGGCGAGCGCTCGGCATGCTTTGAGGCGAAGCTTTAGGCTGACTTTGGCACCTTGGTCATTCGCGATAAATACCATATCAGACTCCACTGTTCTTGAACAGAGCAGAGAGCGGTGTTTACAGAAATTGTGCTCTTGTTAGGCACTTGAGACCATTATGCCGGAAGCTCTGTAAATTACTAACCTCTGGCAAAGCATATGGCACATGATTGCAGGGGGCAAGCAGGCACCGACGAGAGCATCTCAAGAAGTCACACTACCATTGTCAAGTCGGCAACAACCCTCTGAGGGCGCGGGGGCTTTGCTGGTGAACCTGGAGAATGTTCGGAGCTCGGCGGACGAACTCTTTCTTTGGCTGCTTGCTTACCAGCCCCCTCGGACAAAACCTCGGACGGGAAGCGTCTTCTGCAATGTGCCCACAAGAGAATTGAGGTGGTTGACCTGGATCTTATACCTTGGCCAGAAAAACTTTGGTATGTACCAATGTCAGTGTGGCTCGTCCACTCGTACCCGCCGCGAGCGCATCTGTAGAATCGACGGAGCTTTGGACTCCCTTGTTAGATCCATCTTGGCCCAAAGCCCCGTGCCCCGTGTTGCATTCGGTCCCAAGCCACCGCGTTGCCGAGTCCGAAATTCCGATCCTGAACGACGTGCGAGTTGCGATCCAGCCGCCAGCTCAATGTGCATAGGGTCCCGTGAGTTCTCTAAGAGTCAGAGTTTAGAGGTCAACGCTTGCCTAAGCAGCGGCTAAAGCGCCGTCCTGAAAAGACCCCTCAAGCCCTTAACTCCGCCAAATCTTTCTAACTCCATCAGGCGCCAGGAGATCGAGAAGGAAGCGAAGCTGAGAGCCTCGGCGCAGATGGAGGCCAAGGGATCACAGCCTTTCGAAGCTTCGTCAAGTTTAGGGGTTTCTACTTAAACAAAAGGCTTAAGGCTTGAGTTTCATGTTTTAAAGGTTTCGAGACTTCGAGACAGGCAATTTGTTCTCGGCATTCGGTCAGATCTTGGCATTGCAGCTTTCGTCGGCTCTTGATTGCGGTCTTTTGCCCAAGCTCGTGCGATGATAGAGAAAGGAGCAGCCATGCAATCCCAGACATTGAGCTGCAGAAACTTTACATGAGAAGCTGACTGACTATTTACTCCCGGCGCAGCAACAAAACTCGGTTCGAAAGCACCTGCCCCTGCAGCAATTACGGAATTTAGCCAGAGTGACAGCCCAGAGACAAAAACCAGCAACAGCCTTTCGACGCTTTGGAGTCGCAGCCCGGGCCCCGATGGCCACGGATGTGGTAGAAGTGGCGGTCGGGGAGTACGTGGAGGCCGCTGGGTTCCGCTACGGTACAGAGGGGCTAGAGGTTTCTAGGAGCAGCTTTAGTCAGTACCCGCTGTCTCCAGGTTGTCCGAGAACCCGAAAGAAATTTCTTTTGAAAGCTTAGAAGCAGGGGACATCTGCAATTTCGAAAGCCTTCCCGAACCAGCCCGTTTTCGAATGTGATAATGTCACTTCACGGGATCCCCTGGGGCAACAGCATATTGGGCACCTTCCCCTCGAATACAAGGTTTTTTGTGTCCCAGGAGTGGTGTTTCCTTGCAGCCTCTTGTACAGGTCCGTGGCACAAACCCTGAGCGTAGGGCGGAGGGATGCAAGTCCATTCTGTCGGTGTTGTAAAGCTCTTGCTTCTGTAAGGTTGCAGCATGAGTGTTCTTGCCGAGATCGTATCGATTTTGGGTCGGTTCCGTGTCACCTGCGGGTTCGGCCCGATTTTTTCGGGCGCCTGTTGCCCAGGCATACTGGCCGGACGATGACCAGTGGCTGCCGGCTCACATTTCTGATGCTTGGCTTGTCCACAGCCTTGGGGCGGGGCAAACGAAACCACTCTCACGGCATCCTGTTGCAAGTAGTTGGACGGCCGCACAAGGGAAGCACAACGGCAGATATCATCAACGCAGCTAAAGAAAGTGGGAGCAAGCCGAGGCGATCTACGACGACGGATCGCTGAGCATCACTTGGGAGGCGGGGCGCTTGGGTTTAGGGTTCCATGGGGGCTTGTGGCAAACAATATGCTGAGGGTTTGGGATTTGCAAAGAGAAGCCCAGGTTTCAATCGGGCCAGGCGAAACTGCGCCCAAAACCTTCCAGAGTCCCTAAAGTCCCCGGGATCCCATCCTTTCGAACTTCAGTCTTGAATGCCAGCGAACACAAGCAAGGACGGCTCCCTCAGTGATGTGACCGCGGACTTTATCCGCAAGCCCGCCACGGAGGAGGCATCTGTCAGACGAGTTTGGTGATTCGGTGGTTGGTTATAATGTAGCAAACAGGATCCGTCAAGACGTTAGGATAATGCACCCCGAGCATCGGCCCGGGCCCGCACGTAGTTGCTGACTGGCGTTGGCAAGCATCTAGGGCACGAAGGCTGTGAGCTAGGAGCAAGAAGATGAGGAAAGTTGGATGGGAAAGGGCCTCCACCAGTGCAGCAAGCCACTGGCAGTTCAAGAGTTAGTGGGTGCAGACGCTCCCTTCCACCGGCAGGTGTGAGTCAGCTTTGGGACATGGCGAACAGGTTTCTGGTTGAAGGGATTGAAGAAGGGGGATCTGATCATGACAGCCTCTGTCAAGCCCAAACTCTTCAGTTCAGGAGCTTGCGGAAGGCGGAGCAGATGGTGTTCAAGAGGTGACCGAGGCGGCAACCTGGCAAACCGGGCATTGAGATAAACCCTGTAGGGCTACTATTCCCATTGTCTTTCTCGTGGGTCCTTGCCGGGCTGTCGTAAAGGGCACAAAGCACTCGCCGTCCTCAGACCCTTTCAACCCCAGTGATTGAGCTTCCAGTCAGATTCCGGGGGCCTCCAAAGCTTGGGACTGCGGCCACGTCTGGAGAGAGCATCTCAGCCCCCGAACCTCCCGAGGCTGGCGACATGGACGCGCTCCTCGCGGCTGCAGAAGCCGCGGGCGCCTGCGCCGCAGCGGAGGTGCGGTGGGTTTCCATCGTAGCCGTTCGTGGCCCCCGCGGCCCTGAGCCTCTCCGAGCATTCCTGAGAGCGTTCCTCCCCGCGGCCGGAGGACTTCGTCGCTGGGTCCCGGCCACCGAGCGCTTTGTACTGGTCCAACACCCTCAAAGGCGAGGCACCCAAGGCAGGGCCTCTGGGCGACGAAAGACAAGCTTACAGCTTGACACTTCTTATCACTCTTTCGGGTTCATGGCATGAATCGCAAAAGCTGGGGTATGCAAGTCCAAGTCTCTTGAATGTGGATGCACGATACAGCACCCGCCCCTCTCTCTTTGTTGGCAAAGCTCGAGTTGCTGGTGCCTGATGAATCGAACCTTGAGCATGGATTCCGGAGGCTTTCTCAAAGATGAGTGCATCTGTGTGCATGACTGGTCCGCCACAACATTGTTGCAAAGTAGGGATTCGCGACTTGCCTCTCGCACCCTGTCCACTTGCCCGTGTCATCAAGCCGCCGTCCTTCACAACAGTTAATGCTCAGACAGTGCTGCACCACTTGTGCGAAGGTTTGCATTGAAGCCAATCGCAACGAACACTGCCATCATCAGCACCACCGTTATCCGCTTCCTCCTCATTTTTCATGTCCATAATCCTCTTCACCGTCATCACCATGCCCTGCCCCTCCTGCGTTGGCCTCAGAGGAGCTGTTGAGAGGCCCAGATGAGTTCCACCAGGCAGCATCCGACCCAAGTTATTAGTCACTCAGCTTAAAAGAGACGACTAGCAGAAGCCGGCGTATCACAGGATGCCTTTCAGCCCACGGGACCCAGGCCTCGCAAAGCCTCGGACGGACACGGCCCACGGAAATCATCCAAGCCCAGAGCCCTCTGCTCGCCAGGATGAGGATGCCGAGGATGAGCGAAAACGATACAGGCCGGTGGCGGAGCTGTCTCAGAGCCTTTAGGAGCAGATGCCTTCAGAGGGTTCCCCTCCTGCGAGTCCCCATCCCAGGCTTACATTACCCGCCCCTGTCCCTTTTTGGGGCGTCCCCTTTTTTTTTGGAGCATCTCCTCCCTCTTTTCCGGGAGGCCCACAGGCCTCATGAGCTCGGAGGAGGCCCGGAAGCTGGCCCTGGAGGCCAAGAAAGCACGGACCAAGTGACGACCTGGCTACGAAGCCGCTGGGAGCTGAGGGGGGGCCCTCCCTTTCGGCCCCGTGTCTCAGACACCCCGAAGACTCATCCTAAAACACGCGGCCCTGATCAGAGCTTGTCCACCTAGCTAGTAATGTTGATGATGGTGCACACATAGTGTCTCAATTAAGTGTTCTGTTGCCAAGCCTTTCGATATTCGAGCTTGCCGTCCTCATTGTGGATCAGTAGTTGTCGGCATGTGCGAGTTGAGTCTCTGTGACGCGGGCGGCTGAAACATAGCAATGGCAGCTACTGCCACTGCCGGGCGGGGACCCTTCTCAAGCTTAGTCTGCAGGATCTCCCGAGGAAAGACTCTTCAGAGGAGCCACGCTGAGTACAGCCGGGTCGAAAATGGACCATGCCTGCGCTTTGCTTCACAGGCTTTGCAGCCTGGAATTAGCATTTGGCAGTGTTCTACGTAGCCAGGACCTAAACGATGTCTTCTACAGCATTCCTCGCTAGGAGACCGACTCTCTACCCGAGCTGCGGGACGCCGCACGTCAAGATTTCAAAACTCCCGTCGACATGCCAAGAAGGTAATCAGACGTTGACGGAAAACAAGAGTTTGTAACTCGTCAGTGTAAACTTATCATCCGTCAACGAACAGTCCGTTGTCAAGTTGTCTTGGCATGCTGGAACGGTGCCCTTCCCAGCTTGGTGCCAGGCCTTGTACGCCTTAGAGTCACCCTTCGATCGCGCCACGAAGAGGGCTGCAGCCCAGGCAGCAGAGGCACGGAGCGTTATGAAGTGCGGGGAAAAAGGGCTAAACACCCGAGCAGGAGCGAAGGCATTGTTTTCAAAGTACCCGACCCTGGACCCTGGGAGCTTCCATGGGTTCGGCCGTCCGCAGGAGGCTGCAGAGCAAATGAAGAAGGAGGGCGAGAGGCAGGGAGGGTCTGCCATTGGAGAGCGTAGGGTGTAGGGCTGTGCCCAGGTCCCCAAGCTTTCTAATGCTGTCGGCTGAGAGCTTCGGTCGAGAGGCAAGTTTCCCAGATCATCACTCGAGCTGCCGTGCTGCCGGGACACCCAGGAAACTTCGTGAAGGTGCAAGGTTTCGGAACTTGGGGTAGTGAATATGTTGGCCATCTGTGACCTGATTGTGAAAGACCAGAAGGTCGAAAACGATGCGCCCGAGGCGAGATACGATCTGCAAGCAGGTCATCGTCCAGCTGACGACGGGAGCTGCTTGGTTTGCAGGATTCTTTTCAGACTGCCCACACGCTCCATCTGGGGTTCAGCTGCCTTCCAGCCTTTGAAATTCTGTTGCCAATATTTCAATATTGGAGAGAGCAGGCAGAAGAATCAGAGTGGGCTCAGGCCTCGCAACATCTATGGAGGCTCGGGTTTCGAGACCGGTAGCCACTTCCCACAGCCCATAACTGTAGATGTGCAATCCTAAGCCCCGAACCGGCAGGGCACCATGCTCTTTCAGCTGAAGTAACCTCAATCTCGAATCCCCGAAGCAGTTGAACGAGCCGAGGCGCCACCCATGCGTTTCGTCACCCCGGGCTTCATCCTGCATCATGGCTCAAACAACGATGCGAGCTACACACAATTAGGGTTTCCGGATAATTCGGAAATTTGAGGGCGGGGTGATTTTCAGGCTTGTCTGGGTGACAAGGTCACTAGGTCACTAGGTCAAGGCGAGCACCCGCAGTACCTTCACAGCTCAGGTACATTGGCCGAACGCGGAACATGAGCCAGGCCAGCGTGTCGTCCAAGACTGTCTCAGGTGATTCAAGTTACATTGAAAACAGGTGCCAGTTGAATTGAACCGCCAGAGGTCAGCCCTGTCTTCGTCTTCCCGGACAAGTTTGCCGTGCCCCTGCCCCAGCTCTGCCGTGTGAACTGGAGTGTCGAGGCTCTTAAGCCGCCTTAAGCTTGGGTTTGAAAACCTTAGTGCATGAAGTCTCCTTTGTAAAGATCCCTTCCTTTTCCTCTAATTACTCTAATTCGTCCCTTGCATCTACGGCGAGCTGTCCAGACGATCATCCAAGCCGTCCCTCGCCTCCGCATGGGCTTCTCTTTTCACGTTCTCTCTGACTTCTGACACTTGTTTGCCTGAGGCAACGAGTCTCATGAAGCTGAAGCTTGTGTGATCTTGAATGTTTAGAGGCCCGTGACAACATGATCGTTGCACAGACGCTGGTTTAGCGAAATGAAGTCACAAAGGTAGGCGTCCTCACCATTTCCCTGCCCAGCACCTCCATGGCGACTGTCGCATGTAATCGGCTTTCTTCTGTCCGGGTCTGGGGATGTCTGGGGCAGTGTTGACTCTCTTTGTGTCTATCAACCCCGGACGTTGACCTTGCTGTAGCCTTACCGCTGCATCCCAGGCCAGCAACTGCCGGCAATACGCCCACTCCAGGCGCATGTTTAAGGGGCACAGTTGACGTGCTCGAGCTCCAAGTTTAGAGGTCCAGGTTTGATAAGCTCCGGATGATTTCGGTTTTTGCCCGACTTTCGCAGGTCCTTGCACAGACCGCGCCACGCTTCAAGGGATTCTCGCTGCATTTGCCAGGGAGCAACGTGACGGCCTTCTCGTTCATCTTCGTGGAGTACAGGAAGCTCAGCTGCTCGCACATCCCATGCCAAAACCCTGAAGCGTAGGCCCAGACCTTCACACCTTCCGCTGCACCTGGGCTTCGAAACCCCAAGCTGTAAGCCCAATCGAGCGCCTGTTTTTAATTTGCCCTTTCTGAAGTTTTAGACCGTACCATCTTGTTTGCATATAGGCGTGCGAGCCATGCAGCCCGGCCGTGGGGCCACGCTTAGCGTGTTGATCGCGAACTCACAGCGAAGACTAGTTGTATGCATTGTCCATGGATATCCAAATTGGAGCCCACGGTACTCCAGCATCTTCTCCATTCACGCAGTATCCTCATGCAGACTTGCGTTGGTGAATTTCGCCAACGCCGAATCAGTAAGGCTTCGATCGTTGATTGCTATGCCTTCGACTGGCATCTGCTCAAGATTTTGTGTAGATGCATTTTCTCGCACACGAGAGCGCATGGCGACGTGCTGTGCAAGGTCAGTTTGGGTTCAAACCAATCTGTAACTGGTTTCCGCTATTCGGATAGAGGTCTTCGAAGAGTCAACACACAGGCCTGCAAAACATCCCAAGTCTGAAGTATTTCAACATCCTAGCAACCCTTGAAGCAGCCAACTCAAGCCTTTGCCCGCGCCGTCACTCTGCCCGAGGAAGAACATCTACGGCTGGTCGGATTCTGCACCCCCAGGTTGGAGACCCGGAAGGTTCGTGTTCATTTTCCTCGTTCAGAAGCTGATTGGGAATCCTGGGAGTTTCGGATACGGAGCCCACTTTCCTCTGCTAGAGCCTTGATGTCGCTGAGGCAACCAGACACGGATCATCACACTTATGGTGCTGCGCTTGGCTGCGACTAACTATAGCCTCTGATTGCACAGGTTGTGTAGCGTTACCATGTGATACTCGAAGCAGAGTAGAGGCAGACTGTTGTATGGACAGCTGGCGTCGAAGCTTGAAGCTGACACTGCAAAGTGTGTGTGTGTGGATATTAGAGGATGACCCAAGTATCCCACGCTCGCAGCCTGCAGACTTCGAGGTGATGAGGGCGAGTACCATCGAGATCGAGGCGAGTCTCTGCATGGCTTTGCCGTGCTTTCGAGCTTAGTTGCCGGCACAGCACATCGGGTCACATACTGCGCACAAGAACGAGAATTCGAAGGGGGGATGTCCTCGATCACCTGAGGATCAGCTGCGAGCAGCAGAGGTGATTGGTGATTTTCACTGGGATTTTTCGCAGATTTCTCAGAGTGTGAGCACAGGTGCGCAACGAGATTTTCCCCATCCGCGTTTTCGCAGATCGGCTGGAGCCTGAGACGTTCAGCCAAGGAGATCAGTTCAATGCAAGGGACGCGGGGAACCTCGAGCTCGAAATTCCTTTCCTGAGCCGTTACTAAAGATGGATCGCGAGATGATGTCGGCTCCCTTCCCTCTCCCCACTCCTCGCGAACCACCGACAGCCTCCAACAAACAAGGACGCTGTACTCGGCGGGTCTCTGCATGTACTGGGACCGCTTCGCTGCTGACAGCGCGGGAGGAGCCTGGTCCCCGCAGGCGTCAATGCAGATATACAGATGCACACTGCACGCGAAGAGCCAATTACATTTTGGAAGATGAATGTTGTGTATTACATTCATGTAAGAAATAATAATCAGCTGAGTGCTTGGAGGTTAGGGTTTTGGCTTTGGGTCCCCCCATCTAAGATGGCTGGGGCTCAAATTGGAGCGGCCCCTGGCGTGCCTCCAGTGTTCAGTGAGGACGAGATTGTGGCCGTGGGCGCATGCGGCGCATGCCCGCTCCGACCACGGCTGCTCCTCGGGCTACGCCTCTTGGGCTTGGGTGAAACCGGCTCCAGCGGCCGCGGGAGGGGCCGAGCGACAGCGCGCAGAATGTCGAAGCTGAGGTCGACGTGGACAGGATTTAATACCGGGACCTGGGGTTGGCCCCCGGTCCTTCAAGTTCCTCAACCGCATCCAGCCTGACGGCACGTTCAGGGCGGTCGAAGTCCCGGCCGCCCCCCCTGGTTGGTCTCGTCTCTTC
The DNA here is from genome assembly GCA_905231915.1 of Symbiodinium necroappetens. NCBI lineage: Eukaryota > Dinophyceae > Suessiales > Symbiodiniaceae > Symbiodinium > Symbiodinium necroappetens. Next base: position 15,415 of record CAJNJA010007341.1, read on the forward strand.
GAAAACACGCTGCTGATGCTGAGGGTGGAAGACCCGGTGAAAGGCGTGCAGGTCCAGGTGGTGGCTCGGTCCGCCCGTGACCTGTACCGGGAGACCGCCGGTGAGCCGAGTTGCACGAGCGGTTCACGAAGGGCCTGAACCTGGCTACGACCCGGTTGGCGGGAAGGAGCAGGCAGGGCAGGGGGCTCCGTCCCCCCAGCACTGAAGAAGGAAGACCACAAAAATCGGACAGGGCCGGCAATCAGATCTGTTATTATGGGTAGGTGGGATGGGAAACACCGGGGTGTGCCCCAGCAACCGGGTGCCCAGGTGCCAGCTGTGCTTGGGCAACCATCCATACACGAAGTGTTCCAAGAAGGGGGCACCAGAGAACTGAGAGCCGTCTGTTCCCCCGATATCCGCAACGGGGGGTGTCGGCACCCTGATCCCGCTAAGTTGGGAGTGTCAGTCCCCAAGTCGACCATGCAAGGTCGCTCCAGCAAGGTGTTGAGGGTAAGGTGGGGCTTTAGGTCCCAACACCCGGGCTGATGCTACGACCTAGCCTGGGCCCGTTTCTCTCGCTCAGTTGAGCGAGCGCGGGAGGCTGGGCACGGGGGTTGCTGGCGGCCACGGACGGTGGTGAACCGTCGCATCAGCACGCATGAAAATGAAGAGAACGTGTGGATGCGCAGTGCATGCCGTATAGGGCAGTTTAGGGTGGGGGCATGCGCGGAGCGAGATTGTAATAGGTATGTGTGGATGTGTATATTATAGTATATTATATCATATTATATTATATTATATTATATTAAAAAA
>CAJNJA010007342.1:359-29313 GCA_905231915.1 Symbiodinium necroappetens
TTGGGGTTTGGGGTTTAGGGGCTGTTCAGACGTCCCCGACCCTTCCAGAGCTAGCAGTGGTTCAGGGCTAACGTTTGAGGTGAGGGCTTGGGGGTTGCAGAATGGGTCCACCCGGAGAGCCCAATACCCCTTANNATATACCTTAAATTGAAGGGGCCTTAATATTATGATCTGATTTATTATCCGGTCTATTCCCCTGAACCCTAAAACCCTAAACCCTAAACTCCTTAATTCGGGGGTATTGGGCTCTCTGGGAGTGGGTCCAGGTCTGGAGTGCGACACCTTTGTTGAGCATGCGGAAGGTCAAGCTCTTCACAACTTCACAGGGTTTAGGGTTTAGGGGTTTAGGGGTTTAGGGTTTAGGGGTTTAGGGGTTTAGGGTTTAGGGTTTTAGGGTTTAGGGTTTTAGGGTTTAGGGTTTAGTTGTTTAGGGGTGTAGGGTTTAGTGGTTTAGGGTTTAGGGTTTCACATTTTCTAAATTGCAGCCCGAAGCCCTGCAATACAAACCCTAGAGTTCCTAGAAGCCCTACGATTTTAATTTCGAGGTCGGAATAGGCACACAAAGTATCAGTCTAGTGCCTATGTAGTTACCAATTTTTTGTCACTTTGCTTATGAAAACCCATAATTCGTTTTTGTGGCTTATATTTAGAATCCTATAAGGGAATCCCAAAACGGAACTACCATGGAGTCTATGGATAAGCCCCTTCGTTAGACGTCGAGGTCTCCAAGCCAAGCGGACCACAAAAAGGCCCGCTTCAAGGAGGCCCGTTGTTCTTTGAGATACGGTTGATGATTTAAATCCTGTGCTACCCACAATAAGGAATATTCCAGAATTCCCATAGTTTAGAGTCCTTAAGGTCATGCAGGATTTATATCATCCACAGTACGGGTTGCTACAGGGGTTCTATAGCAGGTATTCAGGTTTGAACAGTATAGAGCTTGTAGAGATATCAATACTCTGACAGGACAGGCTCTGCAGGGGTTCAGGGTGTAGGATGTACGGTGTTGGGGTTTAGGGCTTGAGGGTTTGGGGTATGGGGTCCGTTCGGTTTTGCCCGTCTCGCTGGATTTCTGGTCTTGGGGTCGTATGCTGTGGGTTTAATTCAACTTGCTGGTGGGGTGTATGGTTGGGGTTTATGGGTTTCAAGTTGAGTAGGGGGTTTAAGCTTGTCACTGGTTGGGGCTTGGAGTGCATCTTAAGAACATGTGTTAGATGAAGTTACTGGCACATTAAAACTTAGTTGAGCCCCAAGATGCCCAATGATGGCCGCGCGGTACGTCGGAATAGATGTCATGAGCTTGAGCGGATGGTTCTTCGGAGATAAGGGCTAGAAGAAGGCATCGAGATCATCCAATGAGGTTTTCGTGAGATCACGGCACCTATAACGACACCACCTATGTACCAAGTCTAGCACTTCAGTAATGGTGCATGCATTAGGCCTGGCATCGGGCTCCCAATGATGAATGTTGTGCCCTGTGTCGTGCAATGTGCTCGTCACTTGCAGAACTATAACGAGGTATCTTATGGTATCCTTTACCATAGACCCACCGACTAGGTAGTTGCATACCTGCAGTCTTGGGTTAGGCAACTGTTCGATTTTGTCCAGCCTTTACGGAGGGTGGCGGCGCAGGTCCCGGCATGTGGGGTCTCTGCAACGCAGTTACAGCAGAGGTTCATCTCAGGCGTAAGATCTAGAATTTTGGGCTTTGGGTTTTGCTTAGGACTTGGGGAGTTTCTGACTATAGTAGGAAGTTTCAGCAATGGGGCTCATGACTAGCAGCGTCCTTGCTGTTGATTTGCGGATCCTGTAATTTCCGGAAACGCCCGCGTTAACCCTGGGCCCCACAGCCTCCACACCAAAGCAGCTAACACACTAAACTGTAAGCCTCAAGCTAGAAACACTGAATGTTGTACAAACCTTACTGCCTTACTGCCGCTGACAATAGACCAAAAAGACGACCCCACACGCGCAGGCACAACGAAAAAGTAACAAGTGGAGCGCTGATGTTTAAAAGCTAAACCATAAACCCTAAACCCTAAAATAGAAGCGCCCATGAGAGCAGGATGGATCGGAGTGTCAGTCAACGAGGGCATCTTCGGCCAGTGAATCCGATATGTTGCTGCCTCAGGGCTCACGTCCGGAAGGGTCCCTAGATCAAGGGACTAAAGGAGAGACCCTTAAAGGGACCCTTGGGGTTATATAGGGGGTTTGGGGACACTATATACGGGGTATATCAGGGTTATATAGGGTATGAGGATTAGGGGTCCCTTCTAGGGGTCCCTCCTATTGTCCCTGAACTAGAAGCTTCGCGACAGTCAAGACAGCGCAAGAACATAGCCTAATGAGAACCACAGCATCACGACTGGAGAGTTCTTACTCCGCATCATCACGATGATTGTTCAATCGTAGAAGGTAGTAGTCATACTTGTACATAATATAGCGTAGTGAAGCAACCCTAAACCCTAAACCCCTAAACCCTAAAGCCCACCAACCTTAAACAGGAGGGCGACGTTTTTGTTAGAAACCAGAACATCCCTGCCGAGGTCTCAGCACCAGAGCCCCATGACGAAAGACAGGCCCGCCTTCATTATGATTATTATTAGTATTACTACTACTACTATGATGATGATGATGTTTATTATCATTATTATCATTATTATCATTACTATCATTACTATCATTATCATTATCATCATCATTATCATTATCATTATTATTGTTATTCTTGTGGGTGGGTTTAGGGCTTAGGGTTAAGGGTGTGTCTCAGGTGCCAGGTTTGGGGTTGAGGCTGACGCTTCCTTCATCTTTGTGTCTTTGAAAAACCCGAAGCCCAAGACCCGATTAGGGTTTAGGGATTAGGGTTTAGGGTTTAGGGTTGAGGGTTTAGGGTTTACCCATAGGCCCCTAAGTAGTTCCTTTTTATGGTTCATGTTTAGACTCCTATAAGGTAATCCCAAAAAGGAAGTACTTAGGGGCCTATGGGTAAACCCTAAACCCTGAACTGCTTGTCATATTGAGTTTGCCTTGGTCATGGGGCAGCTCAAGGTCTAGGGGTTTAGTGCAGGGTTCAGGGCACTCCTAGCAAACGGGCTGCAGTGTGTTCGGTCTCTTTGCTCTCTCTCTAACTCTCCCTCTCTCTCTTTCTCTCTCTCTCTCTCTCTCTCTATATATATATATAATATTATATATATACACGCACACGTGTATATGTATATGTTAATGTACATGTTTGTATGGCTGGATGGCTGCTGGCTGAGTGGCTGCTGGCTGTCTGCCTGGATGGATAGATGGATGGATGGATGTACATACATATTGAAACAATCTCGAACTATGCGTGCGTGTGTGTATATATATAGGCAGATAGAGATCTACATGAATAAATAAACATATATATATATATATCTATACATATATATATATACACATACATACATGTGTATGTGTATATATGTATATATATATACATACATACATATTTATTTTTGTTTACTTATTTATTTGCTTATTTACTTATTTGTTCATCTATTTGTTGATTCATGTCCTTATTGAGTTCTGTATGTGCCACCCGGAGGGCTAACTTTCTTGCGGGTCTGGTTTTAGGAGCATGAGAAGTGTTCTAAACCTCTTGTAGGACCTTGAGCCCCATGAGTGTGTTGACTCAGCTGCCCCAAAACAAGGCACAAACCAAAGCACTTCTGACAAAACAAAGGTAAACGACCCTGTGCCATGGGCCCGGGTCTGTCTCCCAAGCCTCCCAAGCCCCGAGACGTCGCTTCAAACAAATCTCATGAAGGCTGTAAGGCTGTAAGGCAGTGTTTATGACCGTCTCTGACATTCTCTCAGTTCTCTCCACTCACAAGACGGTGTGAAAGCGAATTCAAGGGCAAGTCCCCTTCGGGATTGACTCGGGGATCATTTCAGGACACCGAACAATCCAGGAACACATGGTTTTCTGCATTCAGAGAAAACGTCTTTCGTTTTATCACACTCTCTCTGCTTGTTTGGCGTGAAACGTGTCTTTTTTTTATATTTCTGGTTATAGATGCTCCTGAACTTTGAGAGTCTCCAAAGCCTGAATCTGGGGAATACGTATGGTAGTCTGTCCTACGGCTTTCTTGTATTAGGCTGAGGGGGGTTCAGATTTCCGAAATCCACAATTTTTATCCGGACATGGGTGTTTTGTGTTGTGGAGGCGAGAGGTTTGTTTTGGCGACATGGCAAGCGAAAATTCGCAGAACTGTGCTGAGTTTTTGGCCGGGTGACCGGGGATCTTCTCCAAAACCTGGTTTGCTCGCCGGTGCTTCCTCCGAAAAAAGTGTTTTTGATCCATTTTTGGTTATAAATAGGTGCTTTCTCCGTGTTCTTTTCGATGAAAGAGGGGTGATTTACAATCTTTGCTGTTTATTGTACCCATTTCTTCTTTTCCCCGCCCCAGGCCTGGGCAAGAAAGTTAACAGTCCTGAGTTCTCTACAGTAGAAGCCTAAAAGTTGGAAACCCACTAGCCTCAATCCCTAAAGAGTGATGTGTAGTGAATCCCACCACGAATTGTCCTTTATCCGGTTTCCAACTTGTTTGAGGTTTACTATAACCCTCAACCCTAAACCCTAAACCCGCTAATCCAGGCGCCGTACTTCGGTCAGCCGTGTCTTGGCTGGTATTCTTCTCTACGATCTTTTGGGGTTTGATAGGGGTTGCACAGGGTGCGCTCAAGGGTTTTGTTGGTGGTCTTCTAGGGATTTCATGGGGGTTGTATAGGGTATTGTCAAAGCGTGTTGTTCCGGGCGTTTCAAGATTGTCTGAGGGATTTAGATGGGCTGCATACGGTGATTTCAAGGGTTGTATAGGGTGTTTTCAGGGTAAAGTTGATGGTTTCTCCTTTGATTCGTATAGGGGTGCGTTGAGTTGTTTCATGGGTGCCTTTTCCGGATTTTCTAGCATGTTGTTATTGCGAGGTCGAAGAGTGTGCCTGCAAGGGTTTGTTTCGAGCTTATCAGGGTCTTCTAGGATCTTATAAGGGTTAAAGTGAGGGGATAAACCTAAACCCCTAAACCCTCAAGTGAGGCGATTTTTGGTTTGCTTTCTGCGTTTTTTCCCCAGTGAATCGAAGAACCGAGTCGCTTGGACCGACTCGCATTGCCCGCTGGGCTCGGGGCTCCAGGGCCTTTCAGGGCTTCACATCTTACCAAGAGGGTCCAGAAGTCTATAGGCCCCTGAATAAGTTGTAACAGTTTTAGGGTTTATGGGGTTTAGCGTTTTAGGGTTTAGGGTTGTGTTCCATAAGGTTCCCTGATAAGTCTAAGACCCCGCTATCTATGCACCACCAGTATGGAAGGAAGGCCCTGCAAGAACATCAACCCTGAACCCTACCTGCAACTTCCTGTGGTGTTCTTTATTCCGCCTTTGGCGGTGAAAACGCCTTTGTACTGTCGCAGGCGTTTACTGTCAGCGGAAGGCGAATCTTTACTTTCTGAGGCTCGGGGCCAAAGAATCGGGATCAGTTCTTGCAGAACATGCTATGTTGAGAGTTTTCACCTCAGTACTGCTAGTTCAATAGTTCTTGCAGAATCTGCCATGATGAGACTTTTCACATCAGTACTGCTAGTTCAATATATGGGTTTGCAAACCCCCGGCATGGAAATCTACAGCTTTTTTTGAGCACGCTGGGCCGGAGATCGGCTGGGCACGATGCGGAGCCTGACCAGGCCAGGGATGCTTATGCAGGGTGCTATGGGGAACTGTTGTCCAATCAAGATTCTCCGCTCGCACATGTTGCATACGACTGAATTTATGTGCTGTCTGGAGTCGTCGCTTGCTCGAAAAAAGAGGATGAGGGGGAGAGAGCACGAGAACGAATGATCGATCCATGGGTAAAAGCAAAACATGTATGTATGTATGTATGTATGTATGTATGTATATGTATGTATATGTATGTATGTATGTATGTACGTATGCATGTATATGTATGTATGTATGTATGCATGTATGTATGTATTTATGTATGTATGTATGTATGTATGTATGTATGTATGTAGAGTTTCGGCACATACTTCACAACATGATTCTACAGAGATCCGTGTGTCAACCTGTGCGGTGCAAGGCTGTGTTTGCAGCCTTGACATAGTTGTGCATCTCCCAAGGGGGAGCACATTTCGGGCGATGCCAAAGCCATGCACCTTCGAAGCTCCCCTCGCAGATGCGCTGGAGGAGAGCAAGTTCGTGAGAGAGATTTTCAGGGAACGAAAAGCTCTTTTGGGCTGGAAGAGCGAGGATCGGATGGGCTTGCCGTCACTGAGTGCCTTAGGCCACAACACTCGTGTGATGTGCTTGTTCGCGGACGTGTATTGCGCTCACAAGACCGACTCGGTGCGGGCACCTCCGATTGCATGGATCCGAAAGGAGGTCGGGGTGTTGAGAAAATGTTAACTGTTATGGTTCGTGTTGCATGTCTTGCATGCAGATGCTCCTACGTTCATTTTCCTACATACATGCCAAAGATGTGCCAGCTATATTATATCCTCAAATCCCCTTCCCAGGTGAAGAGGTTTGGATCCCTGATGTCCATCGAGCAAACACGACAGCAACTGCACCTGGATTGCTGGGGCCTGAAGAAGCTCTTCAGTACAGCTCTGCGCCGTTGGGGTGTCAAGATCGGGGCTAGGAAGGACTGAGTGGGATCGAAAAGTTTTGAAAGATGACTATGTGCAAGAATTTGAAGTAGACTATGCATGTACACGTGCATGCACGCGTGCATGTGGGGCCATCAAAACCCGCATATCGATCTATATATACACACATGTATACACATATATATTTATATATGTATATTGTTTGTTGTTCCCACGCTGGGGTGTCTGTTCCACCGGGTGTAATACATCTCTATAGACCTTTTCTACAGTTGTATACAATTACTATCTGCAGATGTTGTTAAGTTTATGTGCAAGTGTACACATACATATGTGCATAAACACACACATACTTCTGTGCATGCATCCAGGCATGTGTGTATATCTTCGTATGCATGCATGTATGTATGTATGTATGTATGTATGTATGTGTAGATGTATGCATACATTTCTGTGTCCACACACCTGCATGTGCACATTTGTGTGCATGGGGATTCTGATTTGCCCCCAGGCTAAACGTGAATTGAAAGCATTGTTGGATTGTTTCTGGGTATGCTGCATATGTGTTTCGTGCATGCCGTGGAGAGTATGGCAGGAGCCGGGAGTTGATGACTTTTATAAAGTCGTCCTGGGACGATGGGGCAAACTCCTCCCTGATTTGTCCAAAGCCCCCAAGTTGCTCGTCATCGACCTCACGACCGCTTCTCCGGGAACACAAGTGAAGCGGTCGATCGATGACGTTATCAAGGTGGAAGACGACGACGACGAGAAACTGGAAGAGCAAGAATTCAAGGCTCTACCAGAAGACAACCTTTCCGTGGAAGAAATCCAGGAAAAAATTGAGTATCTCAGGTGCCCAGCCTGCACATATCAGCATACATGATTTCGATTGGGATAGGATTTGTACAAGGGATGAGGAAAAGCATGTTCAGTGGAGTCTGTCAAATCACATTGTGCTCACCTGCCAACGTGATGAGTGGGAGTTGTGTGGTCTCTACATGGGGGCTTGAGCAAGGAGTTTCGCTCACATAAATATCAATGAAGGACTTCTGTAGATGCTTATGTACATGTTTGTCGTAGCACATAGGTACATTATGATATGTTTATCGATATATAACGATCCTGCTTAGTGGAACCAGAAACATGACAATGAGACTCTTTAACACAAATCATAACACTTGTTCTTCTGCGAGCGCTGCTATTACCAGTATACTCGTACAAGTACCACGACTACTACTACTACTACTACTACTACTACTATGACGACTACTACGAGTAATAATAATAACCGTAATAATAACAATAATAATAATACTGATACTACTATACCACTACCACCACAATGACGATCACGATGACGGTGACGACTAAGTACTAGTAGTGCTACTACTACCCCTACTGAAAGAAGTGCCCTTGGTGATGACTGTGCCCTTGGTGATGACTGTGTTACTGTGGTATCTATTTGTGGTGTTTTCCGTTTAAAGAGAAGACTCGAATTTTAAGAGCAACCAAGGGCCTGCTGTGATGATGGCTACGGGATGATTGTGGGCGCAGTGGATGCCACCCAAGTCGAGACGCAGGTGGATACAGCCGCTGTGGAGGAAGCCAGCAAGAATATGAAAGAAATTGGGGAAAGCCCAGCCGCAGCTTCCGCAGGCAGTGTGTTCGATGAATTACATACATCATGTGGGTTAAAATTGGGGTGATGCGATTCCTGCTAAATGCTAGCATTCCGACGATGTGCCTGGAAGCAACCGAACAAGCAGGTGGGGACAACGGCCTCGCGGAGACCCTCGCGCTCTTCGAGGAGGAGGACGAGATTCCCGTCGTTAGTCGGGTGGGTCAGTTTCAGCAAAGGGATAGGGGAAACAAGCTGAGACCGGATCCCAACTACGAGGAGCTTGTCAAGAAAGGCGGCAAGCCCACGACACCGCCATGCACGCCACCCCGAAGGACATCAACCCCAGAACCCTCAAGCAAGAAAGACCACGAGTTGGCCAAAAAGTTGCAGCGAGCGGAGAGACTACACAGCTCCGACCACACGAAGCGCTACCTGTTCGAGCAGCCCATTTTGGCGGATGAGTGTGAACTTCCCCCGCTTACCGATGTGGAGAAGGATGCAATGGCTGCCCGAGTTCAGGACTGTTTTCGGGGTGTCGTGGGGAGAGATTTCAAGCCTTTGGAGGGAGGAACAATCGAGAGTTTTTGTGGATGCTTCTATGCAGGTACTTACTTGGACGTGGTCTTAACATTAACTTAACGGTAAATCTCATTGTGCTTACAAGGTGCTAAAGAACGTTTAAGCTTGGATGTTAGTCGCAACAAGATATGCCCACATGCAACATACACACAGTACTAACATATATACATGTATATATATATATATACACACATGGTATATACGTACATATGTAGACGCACACACACACATACATGTACTTACTTACAATCATGTATGTGTATGTATGCCGGTATATGCATATCTAACATATATATATATATATATTCATACGTGTATGCATGTGTGCATTTGTCATACAGAGGTACTTATATGACTTGTGTGTGTAGAAAAACAACGAACTAACATATACATGGTTTGCTTTTGTACTGTATACACACATGCAGACATACCCAGGTACGTACATACATACGCACATGCATGCATGCATGCGTGCATGCATACATAAATACAAACATACATACATATACACATACATACATACATACATACATACATACATACATGCATATATACAAATATACAAAAACATACAGAGAGAGATATTATATATTTATATATATGTATATAACATACAGACATACATACATGCATACATACACAGAAATACACAAACACACAAATTAACACATGCATGCACCAACATTCCCCAATGTCGGAACCTTTTACAAGTGGTTGTGATCTAGGGTGAGTAGCAGGTACCTGTTACTTGTAGACTTGCACATTAGGGCATACTTTTCTTGATGGGTATGTAGTCTTGCATGTGTGTCATCCTCCTGAGGAGATCCTGCCTCACCTGGACCTGGACCTGAAGGGAAACAAAAAAGGGAAGGCACGTGCTGCTTCAGAAGTTCATGGGTTTTCTAGGAATCTTGCTTGGGGCTTCCAACACATGCTGGGTTACTGCAAAGCTGCTGAGCTTGATCGAGTGCAGAAGTGACGTCATCAATACCCCGTATACATATGTATGTACACATACAACTTTAAAACCGTGCACATATAAACCTTGCCCCTTGCACGTGCCACAGGAGGCTGAGGCATCCAGGCGTGTCCTGGAGAGTGCTGCCAGGGCAGGAGGAAGTGAAGATGACGAGCCTGCGCGGAGGAGGTCCGAAAGGAACAAGGCGGCAACGGGTGCAGCAAAGAAAGTGACTGGGGAGGAAAGCCGAAGCAGGAAGGAGCAGGAAGAGGAGGATGAGGATATCGGGAATCCACACAGCAAAAGCGCTGGTAGTGGCCGTGATGCCCGGTTGAAGAAGATGCCGTTGACAGCAATCGACTTGGAAGTGGAGGAATTGGAAATGGAGGAAGGAGAGGAGATCCCGAAGCGCCGTGGCAAGAACGCGCCTAAGAAGAAGCCAGTGCCAGAGGAAGTGGAGGAAGAGGAAGACGAGATTCCGAAGAGCCGTGGCAAGAACGTGCCGAAGAAGAGGCCAGTGCCAAAGGAAGTGGAGGAAGAGGAAGAGGAGATCCCGAAGAAAGGCCGTGGCAAAAAAGCGATGACAAAGAAGGCAGTGCCAGAGGAGGAAGAGGAGGAAGAGGAAGAGGAGATCCCGAAGAGCCGTGGCAAGAACGTGCTGAAGAAGAGGCCAGTGCCAGAGGAGGAAGAGGAGGAAGAGGAGGAAGAGGAAGAGGAGATCCCGAAGAGCCGTGGCAAGAACGTGCCTAAGAAGAGGCCAGCACCAAAGGAGGAAGAGGAGATCCCGAAGAAAGGCCGTGGCAAGAAGGTGATGAAGAAGGCAGTGCCAGAGGAGGAAGAGGAGGAAGAGGAAGAGGAGATCCCGAAGAGCCGTGGCAAGAACGTGCCGAAGAAGAGGCGAGTGCCAAAGGAAGAGGAGGAAGAGGAGGAAGAGGAAGAGGAGATCCCCAAGGCCCGTGGCAAGAAGGCGCCTAAAAAGAAGCCAATGGAAGAGGAGGAAGAAGAGGAAGAGAAAGAGGAGATCCCCAAGGCCAGTGGCAGGAAGCCGTCTAAGAAGAAGCCAGTGCCAGAGGAAGAGGAGGAAGAGGAAGAGGAGATCCCCAAGAAGCGTGGCAAGAAGCCCCCTCAGAAGAAGCCAGTGGCAGTGGAGGAAGAGCAGGAAGAGGAAGAGGAAGAGGAGATGTCACAGGAGGAGGAAGAGGAGATCCCCAAGAGCCGTGGCAAGAACGCGAGCAAGAAGGAGCTAGTGCCAGTGCCAGAGGAGGAAGAGGAGGAAGAACAGGAGATCCCGAAGAGCCGTGGCAAGAACGTGCCTAAGAAGAGGAAAGTGCCAGAGGAAGAGCAGCAAGAGGAAGAGGATGGTGGGCGCAAGAAGTTGACGAGACGAGTCAATGGCAAGAGCCGTGATCCAAGGGAGGCACAGTCTTCAGACGAGGAGGCTGACGAGGATGATCCAAGTGGTGCGGAAGGTTCCGGGAGTGAGATTCATGATCCAAGTGAGGAGAATGAGTCGCCAGTCCGGCCCAAGGCCAAAGCAAAAGCGAAAGCGAAAGCGAAAGGGAAGGCCAAAAGTGCACCCAAAGCTAAAGCCAAGGTGAAAGCCAAAGCAAAAGGGCAACCGAAGAAGAAGCCGGGCCGCCCCGGTAGGCCTAACAAGACCGACGGCGACGATGGGGTTTTTGCAAGAAGGCGAAGGCCCCCAACGATTCCAGCCTGTTTGCGTTGGGAAGCCATTGTGCGGGTGTTCCAGTCGGAGATTGTGCCAAAGCTTGAGGAAGCTGAGCTTCCCATGTCTTGCTGGGAGGTGCTGGGTGTGAAAATATATTAATACATAAACACACACACACACATATATATATATATTTTTATTTATTTATTTAGAGGTACCATGTATTGTCCCATATAGCATTTTCTGATATAAGGCTGCTTCACCCTGTAAGCCCATATATATATATAGATATCTATCTATCTATCTATATATACATATATATATATAGATAGATATACACAGGTATATACATATATGTAAACCCTATATATATACAGAATATAAACCATGTACACACACACACATATATATATATAGATATATGCAGCCTATATACGTGTAAACCTCAAAAAGGCCCTACATATATAAACCCTACATAACCCTGATCGAAGTCTCCCTGGCGCAGGAACCTTGGTGGAACCTCGCCTCGCGTCTGTTCCAGAACGATGATGTTGACACCGTGAGGAGCATGACTGATTACGAGGACCAGCTGCGCCCCAGGGTCCCAAAGTTCATGCAGATCGCCCTGGGAACCCTCGAGTAGGCACCCCCAAGCAACCACAGGGATTGCTAAGGGCAGGCAGTTTTGATGAAAACGAGCTGCATTTTGCAGCTACTCTTCTAGTGGCACGAGTGCAGGCAGTTATGATGAGGACGAGCGAGCTGCATCTTGTAGCCTCTATTCTGCTTCAAGCGTGTGCAATGCGCTGCTTTTGCTGGCGTCGTGTGATAACTCGATGCCGTGTGCGACCATGTGATAGGTCTGTGTGTTCCTGCAAGAGGACATGTGCAGACATGAGCTAGGGTTCGAAGCCTTCATGCCAGTGTCTACACGCATCTGACACGAGTGGCGTGGAAAAAATCGGATATCATGAGGTCGTCTAGTGCTGAGCTCGCACGAACGGAATCGTGGTCGTATGAAGACTTCTCGGGAAGCTGTTGCTTGCGTGCATTGCTGAAACCAATAACCCAGTGCAAGCTGCCTCCTGTGCCACAGGCTTTCGAATGCCGCGCGGCAGCGTGAATCTCTGGAAGTTCGGCGTGGGGCCGGATGAGAGTGCCCCCTGCAGTGAAACCTCGGTTGGATGTAAAAATCTACTGGTTTCTACTGGGTAGATTTATACGGGGGGCTGGGGAGTGGGTTCGGCCGAGTTGTGGTTGTACCTAGGTTTCAAGCTGTTTATTTTGCAACATGCCCCTGGCCACTGGCTGTGTTCGTGTTGCCTTGATTAGCGTGTGAGGGGGTTTGGGGTTAAGGCTGAGGACTGAAACCACTTCGGAACCCAAAGCTTTCAAAGCTTCAACCGCAGCAGATGCTCCCAATCCGTGGTCCCCAACGTGACATCCCCGGAAATCTGCTCTTCCCTGGAACTCACCCTATAAACGATTAAAGCCCCAATTAAAACCTCTGTGCCCTATAAACCCTATAAACCCCTATAAACCCCGAATACCTCTAATCCCTTTAAACCCTTTATAAACCCCTATATATATATATATAAACCCTTAATAAAACCTCTATACGCCCTATAAACCCCAAACCCCTATAAACCCTTGTAAACCCCTAACGCAAACCCTATAAACATGGGGATTCACTTCGAGAAAACAAAGAAAGAAGTCTAAATATAAATATTCATACATATATAAAGGTTTAGCATGGGTTTTCGGGAACAGGAGGTTTTTCTTTGTACGGGTTTACAAGGTGTGTATGTATATATATATATATGTATATATATATATATAGATTTTCAAAGGTTCTCCAGCAGGAATGCCTGGCAGGCAACAACAGGTCCTGTGGGGGGCTTAAGGTAAAAAGGCTCGATCAAGTCTCGAAGATTCTATAAACCCTAGAAATAACGCCCTAGATTCCTATAAACCTTCCCTATAAGCCCTTATAAACCTGCACATATATATACAAATAAACCCTACAAGCCCTTGCTGTCTTCGTGGGTTTCAGTGTCGAGGATCTCGTTGAGGCTTTATAAGATTCAATTGGGCCTTGCATAAGCTGGACCTATACTTGTAGCGTCTACCTGCCTATATATACATATATGCTTTTTTATTGGTGTTTATAAATACACATAGAAGGTTTATATGGAGACATATATACACGCTTTATAATGGGTTTGATATTCAGTTGCTTCTGGGCTTTCTATGAAAGGCCTTCTTGGGAGCTGTACGTTTCTTTTGACTATGAGCCTGTGACAAGTCGGGTATGCGCACAGACACCCGATCCCTAAGTAGGTGTGTGACCTTGCAGAAGCCGTTTGCGATCATTCGGGGTACAGCGAAGCCCCCAGTCGGATCACAATTAGTGCAATGCCTGTATATAGTGGTCATCTCCCCATGAAGCATGTGTGGTGATCCTCCCGAAATTGGACCTTCGATGGACGCAAATTTAAAAGCAAAGGTACTATGTACAGAACAATAAATATATAAATGAATATATACATATATATATATGCATAAGTATACATACATACATACATACATACATACATACATATATATATATATTGTGTGTGTGTATGCAAACTGTTCTCCTAAGGAAAACCATTCTCTATGTATGTATGTATGTATGTATGTATGTATGTGTGCTTATATGTATGTATATATTCATATTCATATCTATACACACACCTATACATGTATAACTTAGAAACTCTCTGAAGCCCTATAGACAAACCGTACAAAGAAATAGATACCTTACTTGTACATATACAAACATGCACATGTATTTCTAGAAACAATTACAAACTCTTATACATGTCCTTGTATAGACATACACTTATATATGTGTATATATGTGAATATGTTGAATTCTAGATACATGTATATGCACCCATAGATGTGTTCGTACATTGAAACCACTGCGAAGGCTTCGTAATGGATAGTTTTGGCATAGAAACTCCCAGCCAAGCCTCTTGTCGGAGCCCTTGCAGCCATGTCCCCTGCAGAGTTCGATGTCTTTCTTCGGCGCCTCTTCAGCCTAGGAGCGCCCAAGGTCCGGAGGCTTATATTTGGCAAGTCACTAAAGCAGAGTCGTGTGCTATATGTGTATATACATATATATATTTATATATATATGTATAGTACGAGTACACATATATTTACATGTGCATGTTATGTTGTTGTATCTATGTGCGTTAGATGTGTGTGTGTGTGTCTTCACGTCTATATATATATATATATATACACACATGTATTCGTGTGTCTGTCTGTGTGTCTCTCTCTCTCTCTCTCTCTCTCTCTCTCTCTCTCCGTGAGTGTAGATGAGTACGTGAACATTTGTGTACATACCTGTCTTGTGCAAGGCTGGTTTCTTCAGTCTGCCTGAGTCGTAGAGTGCATGGAAGACTGGAAAGCCAGGCATAATACTGAGTAAAACCCTCAGAACCGTTCCTTACTTCCCAAATGCTCGGTAACGATCACGTGCCATCCAGGTGATCATCTTCCTGGTCCTGCTGGTATGGTGGCTGGACATTTCCCCAGACTCAGGAATCCAATTCTTGGAATTTTTTTGCAGGGAAAGCTCGCTTGGCTTTGATGGCTGAAGCAGCAGGATTCCGTGTACAAGCTTTCGACAAGTGTTACGGGGAGAAGCGTGCTACAAGAAAGGGCAAAAGATCTTCCATGGACCTGAACTCCAATGCGGGGATGGTGTTACTTGTCGAGCAACTAAAGGTCCTATTATGTAACCATTGGCCAATTCGCTTGGGTGGCTTTGCAAAACCTAGGAACTTGCATCTACAAGAAACACTTTGTTAAACCCCGACAACATTTACCTTTGTGTGAGTACACATGTATAAGTATACAGCAGTCTATAGAACTATAGACCCTATATATGTACATATCTATATATAGACATATATATGTCTACATATATATATACACACACACATATACACCCTCTATATGTACACTATAAGCCGTAAAACGGTGTTCTGCCAAGGCTCGCTATATCCTTGGTTTTGCGCTCGAAGCTGGACCAGCTCGTGGCAGCCTTTGGGGTTGTTTGTTCGAGCTTCGTCCCAATCAATCGTGGGACCTCCAAGCGCAGCTACATGTGCCCTCGTGGTGATGAGTCTGTGGTTAGTGTCCGCCGGGGAAACAAGCTCATGGCAAGGACACATGGAGTTCAAGTTAACTGCTAGTGTGGACAGGAGTAGCAGACCAGCTAGGTGTGCCATTGAAACATCGATCGATAGTGCACCCCCATATATGGAAAAACATACCTTAACACAAACCGCTCTGTAATCCTGCCACAGGAGTACAATCCTCATGTACTTGGTCATCGCAGCTGGTGGCCACTATGTCTTGGAGAACCCCCAGGGTTCGCTGATAGCCTTGCATGACCGCTACGTTCAATTCCTACGTGCACTGCTGGCTTGTGGTGTCACAGTGTCCTTTCAGCAATTAAATTGTGTGTAAGCTAGCATGTGTGTGCATGGGCAAGCATCGAATCGTGTCTGCTGTATTGCTTGGCTAGCTGAGACTTACAAAGTATCCATGTGGATGAGAAAGTTTCAGTCGTTTACCTGGAAGCGAACGTGGCTGTGGTCGAGCTCGGATCGCATCTACCGACTTGATCTAGGGCCTCTGACTCAGGAGGAGAAAGAGAACAGTGCAACAACGGTAACGAGGACTATGAAGGACGGCAAGGAATGTTGGACTGCGAACAACAACCTAAAGCCGACTCAGCTCCCTGGCTTAATTTATCCTAGTTGAACTGAAAAAGTCACAGTTACTGCACAAAACCTCCTTATGTAGAACTCCCTCTGTCCTCCCCTAGGGAGTACACCTTCTGCTACGCGCGGCACTTTGCCCAGCTGCTACCGGAGATGTATGCCCAGCGGCCAATCGAGTTCACCGAGACCCAACTGCAAGTTTGGTTATATGAACATATAACAAAAATGCAGAGGGGTTGCTGGGTACTTACAAGTACCTCTTACTTGTACGGCTGGGTTCATACATAGAGGCATTCTGGGTTTGAAGAACTTTTAAAACAAGGCCTTCTGATGTTCTTTCCAACATGGACTCCTAAAAGTTTGTAGTTGTGGGTTCGTGACAAGTATTATGCCTCTATATATATGACCAAGTTTCAGATGTTGAGGCTCTAGAGAGAGTCTTTCTTTATATACCTCTATACATACGTACACACGCACATACAGAGCTTACATAGAGGCTATGTGGATGCTGTTGTGATGTTGGTAGGATGCGAATTACTTAGGGACTAATTAACCTCTATAAGTATATATAAGGGTATACATATATTTAGAGACATACATGTGTATATGTACATATACATTTATATATATAGGTCCATGTGACAGAGGAAGCACACTTACTGAAATTCTACGGAGCCCTGAAGTACGTAAGTATGTCTGCTTGTATATCAATTAATGGACATTAACTAATGGGTTTGGTGGCCGGGCGGGTTTACAGCGTTTCACAAGAAGCTCTGAACCCTTCAACCTCAGAGGATGTAGCGGCACCTGCCAAGCCCAAATTTCAAGGACACAGTGCCTCGGAACTGTATATATGTATATAGCTTAGTTTGAGGTTATGTAGGGCCTTGGAAGGTTATGCGAAATAACCCGGACGAAACCTGGAATTTGGCCTATATACACCCTATATATATAAAGCCAAGGACCTAGAAACCCCAAACATAGGAGGACATAGAAAAAGCCTGTTGTGTTTATATACGTATATTTCTTAATTAGGCTATGTCTCGAATTCAGACTTCCAGCATAAAAGTAGAACTGGAACCGAACAGGGCTGAAAGGCTGGGTTTGTGGCAAGACCTGGTTTTATTTGGGTCTTAAAACTGCCTATCCAGTGCTGTGCATCTCTTACTTATACTTACACGTATATGTAAAAGATTTGCTGCCGTCGGTTTAACGTTGACAGGAACCCAGGAATTGGATGGTTCCACTGCATGGGCTTATTATAGGGAAACTTAAGGCCGGTGTTTTTGTAGCCTAGTTATATTTATAGATGATGTCTATATATAGAGGTCTAATTCAGGTTTCTTTTTGGGACAACGACTATACTGCCAAGAATTGCTAAAACCTATATATATATACATACATGTACGTACATGTACATATAGTTGTAAACCCAATGAAAATATATATCAGGAACCAACTCTTGAGGTGTGTTTCTGTGCCCTGCCAGCTAGAACCCTTATACTAGTTTAACACCCACAACGAATCCTGGCCACCTTGCTTGGAGCTTTCACGTGCAACTCCTCCAGTGACCTGGCGCTGGGCTTATCGAGTCTGTGGCTTTATAAATGCATTGAAGGGAACTTATGTAACACTTATATGGGTTTGAAAGTCTACAGGATGCTTATATATACATATATACATATATAGATATATAGAGACCCACCAGGAAGTTTTTATTAATTAGGGTTTACATAGGGTCTTTATGGGGTTTATATAGGGTTTTTAGGGTTATATACCCTGTAGAAAAATAACCCAAAAAGCCTGCTCTATATAAGCCCTTGTACAAATTCATATAGATATCTACTCACATACATCACCTCCCCTTTACTAGACTAGACTACTAAAAGGAGACGCCCACGAAAGGCGTTAAAGTGTGCAGCTCCAAGTAGAAACTCATGATACATACCCTGTAGAAACCCTATATAGGATTGGTATGTATACATATATATATATATATCTATAGATCGAGGGGTTTGACCGAGAGAGGGGAGAGGACAAACAGGTTCGTAATCGTATCCAGGTCTTAGCAAATCTATTATTCCTACGTACAAACTTGTGTCATTCGGGTCCGGGTTACGTTGGTGGTAACATATATTATAGGGTTTCCGAGGCAGGTTCAGCAGTATACAGGCACGGGTGTCTGCATCCATATATAGGATTCTCGGGGGTTTAGACGGATCGGGGTGTAAATCTTAATTATGGTGTCTTAAATGATCGTGATGACCAGGGCTCCACCCAGGCAATGTTGCCGTGTCCGTCTTGTCCAGGATGCCTTTCAAAGTGGCATTGCTGAGGGAATCCAGGCCGAATTGCTTTTGCTTTTGTGAGCAAATCCAGCAACTTTCCCCAGTGCGGCGCATTCCGCAGATGCTTGGATAAAGGGCCGTATGTCGCTCAGATAAGCTGTCCCTCGGGTCACGTCGAACTCTTCAAGTGCCCGGAATCCATGCTGACGATGGCCTCCACCTCCGGGTCCGTAACTGATCTCGAGATACCCGACCGCGCAATCCCAAGCGGGGTCACCTCATGCAATAGCATGAACGCATCGACCTCCTTCTGGTCAGGTGTGATGCTCCACCAAGCCACAGTTGTCTTTTTCGTGGCATGAATCAAGAATCCAGGAAGCCTAGCTACGAAACCTTACTTAGTTATTTGCTTCTGTAAAGGTTCTGTTCTGTCCGGCCGGCTAGTAGAGAAAGCTCGTGCAGACTATCCATCCGATGAACTTATACTACTTACTTGGTCTTAGAGCACTAATATTACGGATCCTCGGGTAGGGTTGATGATGATTGTTGGAGGTCCTGGCCAGGCCGAAATCAAGACTTCAGGTTCTCGATTAGAGCTTTGTACATCTACATAAGAACCCATGAATCCTACTCTATGCCCTCTATACTGTATGTGTCCTTAATTACTTCTGTCTCTATATATAGCTATATAAATTCTATATAAACCCTAGGAAACCCCATAACACTATCTATGAAACCCTGTATGAATAGAAAGCCCTCTATATAAGTCCTGCAAATGTCCGGTTCTTCCTGTTTCTGCAATATGCTACATACTTGGGCATGTCTCTCAGAATCGCACAAAGGACTTACTATGTTCGATACAAGACCATGACAAAAAGCTCTCTAAGTATCCACCAACCCAAAGCAACCTGACAGGCCGTCTAATACGAAGATATATATGCAAATATATGTAAACAGCCAAATGTAACCCCAAATTGCCTACAAACTAAGGTGCCCGACAAGTCCCTGGTCCAGCTCTGGAACGAGAAAGATTTCGAGTGGTCAGATTTGTGGCATGACTGTGACCTAATGGATGTTGTCCGTTACTGCCGAGGATCACGAAAGCTGAAGATTCCGAGGGAGTGGAAGCCTCACCTTCCTAGCCATCTGTAGAAGGGAGCGGCTTAATTCAACCCCTTAGTTGGTTTCCAGGCCCTGTCCCTGCACATAGACATCTATGTATGTTCCCCAAAATACAGATTCGATAACAAGGTCTAATTACATATGTTCCGATGTAGAAACTAACCCCTGTATGTCTATAGAAGGATATACATCTAAAAAAACAAACAGTTCCTCTACACCCCTCAAACTGCCCATGTGCAAACCTCCGGTGGATATCTTTTATCTTCCAACAGAGAAACGTGCAAGGGAATTATAATGAAGCCCAACCCCTAGAAAATCCTATATATCCCCTATATAAGACCTATGAACCCTGTATACACCCCCAATCCCCTATAAGACCTGTATATAACTCTCTCTCTATATATATACATATATATATATGTAAATATAAACCCGAACGATACTTACTATGAACTTGATATTATACACAAGCCCTATATAAGCCCCTATAATCCCCTATATACAAACCTATATAACCCCCAAACCCTGAACCCTATATAAGCCCCAACAAGCCTATAAAGATGAGCCTGCAGCCCGACAGCAGCCCAAACTGAATCAATTAAGGTCTTAATTGGCATCCTGAGCCCTGTATATAAATACCAAAGAGCCCAATTAACGAATACCCCTATATATATATGTATAGACGAATTATTAGGGCTCCTTGAAGGGATCTATAATAATAAGATTCCAAACCGCCGATTGATCTGGAAACCTTACATAGACTGCTGCCTGCTGCGAGGAGTTGCACAACTAAATTCGAGCCTGCTGAAGCGCGGCCATGACTGCCCGCGCAGATCTCCTGCTCAGCTGTTCGGTAGCCCTGCTAAGTAGATACACACACATGTGAAGTATACAGTAGTCGATATGCATGTAGCTAGACAGGTGTTATGTCTGCTCTGCATGTCCCTGGAGGCATCGGTTGTCCTGGGATATCTTGTTCTAGGTGAAACTCGGTGGTTTTATCTTGATTCACATGTCTGTGCATAAAAGAAATATATATATATATATAGATAGGTACGAGTTGATCTGTTTCTTTCTACATGCAGATTTCCTTTAGACACGTCTAAAAAGATTCTTGTCTCCTGCATACAGACTCATGGAAGTATTGCCAGTCCTGTGTACATGTATCCACAGGCACATTACATATATATGGATATATACATGTATATGTATACATATATAATAGATCTTTGTTCAGTGACCTGTTATAGAGTGTGTCATGTACATCATGTGTATCTATCTATATACATATAAATATGTATAAATAAATAAATAAATAAATATATATATATGGACAGATCTCTGTGCATGCATGTGTCCTATCTATATACGTTTCGCTTAGTGTGTCTGTATGTATGCATATAAAAATATGTTTATATGTGTGTATGCATACATGCATACGTATCTCTGCACACGTGCACACATGTGCTGCATATAAATGTACATGTATATATATATGTATGTATGTATGTATGTATGTATGTATGTAAGCATACATATGTATATATATATGTATGTATAAGCATACATACATATAGATATGTAAAGATGTATATGAATATGTATATATGTCTATATGTATATATATACGTATTACTACACATACATATGTACATCTATATGTATGTATATATATATATGTATATGTGTGTATATACATACGTGTATACATGTACATATGTATGTATGTATATATATATATACATGTATATATATATGTATTATATATATATACATGTATATGTGTATATATATGTAAATACATGTATATGTATGTATGAATGTATTATGTACATATACATATACATATATATGTATATGTACATATATATACATATACATACACATATATACATATACATATATATATATACATATTTGTATATGCGTATGTTTAAATATACATCTATATACATACATACATATATATATATATGCTATATATATATATACTCTTACTCTCTCTCACATATATATATATACATATATATATATATGTACATATATATATATGTATATATATATGTGTCTATATATATATGTATATATATATGTATATATATATGTATATATATATGTGCAGAAATGGCTAGGCAGAGCCCAATATGAAGAATACAATATGAATATTGCCTTTTTGCGTGAGGCTCTAAAAAACGGCAGGCGGAAATGGCCGGGCTGCGGGCGGGAAAGGGCGGGTCACGGGCGGGAATGGCCGGGAGGTGGATTTGACGTGTGTGTGTCTGGCCGTTTTTGTTCTACGTGCGCACAAGCCTATACAAAGCTTGCATTCTTCATATTCGTTTGTGCTTCTTAACAGATCGAATCCATGCAAGAGTTCCCACCCATGGCTCCATCTCAGGTGCAGCACCAGAGAGAATATGAAGAATACCATTCTTCATAATGCAATGGTGCTACCTTGCTGCCAGACTGGAACCACTCCCGGACAACGTGAGTCTTCATATTGCAGACAGACTTGAATCCCAGCCCACCCACCTACCTGAAAGCCCAATTTGAAGAATTACATTCTTCATATTGTCCCCTGTTTCTGCTTCGATCCATATATATAGTTAAATTAGAATGTATATACATGATATGAAGAATGTGATTCTTCATATTGTGCTCGTCTGGCTTCTCTGTTCCCTGCCAACCATCCCCACCCCGGCTCGCCAACCCATATATGAAGAATGGCGACTCTCTGTACTCATGCAGGCATTTAATAGAATGGTCTAGCATATGAAGAAAGCTATTCTTCATATTGAGGCTCTGCCCTTGGCTGGAATCCCCCCCCTTCCACCGAAAGCCCAATATGAAGAATCACATTCTTCATATTGTCCCCGGCCTCTGCTTCGATCCATATAGTTAAATTAAAATGTATATATGCATAATATGAAAAATAGCATTCTTCATATTGTGCTCGTCTGGCTTCCCTGTTCCCTGCCTGCCCGGCGATATGAAGAAAGTCATTCTTCATATGCTACATGGTTTTCTGGATTCGCCCCCGCTCCCTCGATCGATCTGTATATACCCTATTTACTATTAATTTATATATATATATATAGAGTGTATGTATACGACTACTTCCAGTAATTCTTCATATTGCTGCTCTCGTCCTGGTCCTGGGCCGATCGATATTGCCAATCAGCCCCAATTTGAAAACTTGCATTCTTCATATTAATTTGCTGGTCCTGCTGAGATATCGATCTATATATATATATACATATATATAAAGATATATATATGCGTATATACATTGTGTAGATAATATATACGTATCCAGGTAGATATGTATATGTAAATATACATCTATATATATATATATATATACGTACGTATATTATATATAGAACTGCAAATAAAAAAATTAAATATATATATATATATGTATTATATTATATTATATACATGTATATATATATATGTATATATACATATGTAAATATATGTGTATAAATATATATGTATATATAGATATACATGTATATATATATATATGTATATAACTGTCTCTAGTTCGTCTATACGTATCTATACATACACAATTCTACGTGTGTATCTATATGTGAACATATACACACAACATAGATGTGTATATGCATATCTACATATCTATATATTACTATATATCTATTTCGTTTTCACGTATACACATACACAATTCTACATGTGTATCTACGTATACGTATATATACGATATATATATATATACACGTATATACGTATTTCCACACATGTACATATATGTATATATATATATACATATGCAGTTTTGTGCCTCTGTGTCTATCTATGACGTATACATAAGAAAGAGAGAGGGCTATGTACGTAACACACATATATGTAAATATATATATATATATACAGATGTATACATTGTGCAGTGTCAGCTACAGATCGAAGGCTACTCTCCGAACAGGTATAATTCAGTTCCTCTGGGCTCCTGATCCATGGTTGGGTTGCCACCTGGATCTGCTCAGCCTGGGCAATCACGAGCCACTGATGTGCATCTCTGCAAAGAGATTCTGGGAGGGACCGGGAGGGACGGGATCGAGAGATTCATACGTCTATGTATACATAAGCTTGGAGAAGCAAATGTGTACATAGTGTCCGATGCATTTCTGTTTTGGTTGTCCATTAAGTGCAAATGGGGTGTTAGCTAGATCGGATGCTAATCCAGATCTTTGTATGGGGGTGGGCATGCTGTCAAAGCAATTGAATACGATCTGTGGGCATGCACTGACAAGGACAGGGTGCAAACAAATGTGACTTCAAGGGGGGGAATGTATACTGTCTTATGCAATCTTCTACATCTGCTCGACAATTCATCAGGTGTGTCGATTTACATAGTCATTGCAGGGGTTACAGTCATCATCGTCTTATTGAAACACGAGGAACAGCAATGCAGCAGCACATGGAAGGGTCCGTACTGAGGACCTGCTTTGGCACTCTTCCTGTCACTCTGTTGTTGCTAGATGCTGCTGTGTACTCGAAGCTGGCTCGATTGGAAGTAGCTGCTAGGGTCGATCCCTCGCCTATATATATATGCCGCTGCACCGTGAGCTTCGCTCGAACATGTACAGTACGGAGACCCTCGAGGATGGTGAAGAGACGCTCCGAGAGGCTCCCTGGAGGAAGCTTTCTGCTTCTGACAGGACAAACATGCTAGCGGAGCTTCGGAGGCTCGAGGAGACCCGAGGGTTTGACACTGCATCTGTATACAACTTAAAATACAGGGCTAAGTTTGAACCTGAAGCAACAGATCCTGGATAAGCCCTCGATCCTTGTATATGTATTCATGTGTTTACTCCCTTACATAATAATGTTCTCCCTGGAGACACACCTGTACGCTGTACGTGCTGACTAGCAGATACTAGTCAGCAACAAACTAATTAAGAGCTTATATAATATATGTGTATATGTGTATATATGTACATAACCCCTATAAACACCTACAAACCCTATAAACCCCTGTATATATATATATAGATAGACCCGAAACCCTATAAACCCCTGATTAAGAGCCTATATATATATATATAAACCCTATATATATATATAAACCAATATATATATATATATGTAAACCCCAAATTAAGACCCCACACCCTATATATATAAGCCCTATAAACCCTATATAATCCCTATAAACCAAAACCCTATATAAACCCCATAAACCCTGTGCTTCAGGAGCTGAAGAAGACCTTGCTTGCGCGGCAGCGGATGGCCCAACCTGTCATGTCCTACCCAGATCCTCCTGAAGCCCGAGCCAGACCCCCCAGCCCTGACTCCAATGCCAGCCCAGCATCCAGCCAGGCATCCCAGAAACCGCAGTCCAAGGACTCAGCAGTTCGAGCAGGGATTCTTCCCACGCCTGCGCGCTGCATGACAGCAAAGCGAACACCGGCTGGTGAACCACAGGTGCCCGTTCTATTCTGTGTTGATGCAGTACAATGTCTAGTATACGTCTAGTACGCAGATACATATATATGTGTACATATATATATATATGTATGTACATGTATGCATGCATGTATAGTGTAGTGGATGTTAACTCAGGGCTGAGACCCTGCATGCGATTCAGCTACATAGACAATCACGCAAACACATCCAGACACGTATAATGCATGTATTTAATAGAGAGTTCGTTACAGAAATATATACAGGTATATATGTATCTGCAGATATATACCTATACAGAGATCAACCTGTGTATATCTATACACTTATAAGCATGTATATACGAATCTGGTCTTGTCAACCTGTGTCTAAACATACTGTTATACGTCTGTATATATATATAGCTGTATAGGAGAGTCCAAGCAGACCGACCTTTCTGTATACATATATATATATATATCTATCTATATACATATATATATATAATATACATATATATGTATATATACACATATGTGTATATATTCATATATGTATACATTATATAGTTACATGTACACATGTATACAAATCCATACATACGTATAGACTTGTAAGAAACAATACATGCGCACACACACATGTTTGTATGTACATCTATCTGTATATATATATATAGAGGCATGTATGAATGTAATGTATATATATATAAGTGAACACATCTCTATACGTGTGTGTGTGTGTGTGGATATGCATGTACAGACACATTGTGTAGAAAATACATGCACAAATATAAATAAATATATATATATATATATGTATATATATATACACACACATACATATATATGTGTACATATATGATACATGTATGCACAGATTAAGTATTGATTGTGCATGTTTACTGATTGCACACCTATATAATCTTGTATATGTATACATATGCATACATACATATATATATATATGTATGTATAGAAATAGTATTCTTTATT
This sequence comes from Symbiodinium necroappetens, assembly GCA_905231915.1. Taxonomy (NCBI): domain Eukaryota; class Dinophyceae; order Suessiales; family Symbiodiniaceae; genus Symbiodinium; species Symbiodinium necroappetens. The sequence continues at coordinate 26,415 of CAJNJA010007342.1, forward strand.
GCATGTATAATCAGATCTGTATATACATACAGACATATTTATATGTACATGTATATATTCTGATATGGAAGCATTGCCTCAGGTGCATCGGTTGAGCACAGCTTCGACTGTGCCTGCGAACTTCGAGGAGGACTCCGAGACAGGTTCTGTTCCCCCGAACAAGCGAGGCAGGAGCCCAGTGAAATCCAGACCAGCCAGGGAAGATCCTAAGCAGAGAGCCGAGATGTCGCAGAGCCCCGTGAAGCCAGGACCAGCATCCAGACCAGCACAGGGTGATCGTAAGCAGAGAGCCGAGTCGCAGAGCCCCGTGAAGCCAGGACCAGCGTCCAAAGCAGCACAGGGTGATCGTAAGCAGAGAGCCGAGTCGCAGAGCCCGGTGAAGTCCAGACCAGCGTCCGGACCAGCACAGGGTGATCGTAAGCAGAGAGCCGATCCGCAGAGCCCCGGGAAGTCCACAGCAGCACCGGGTGATCGTAAGCAGAGAGCCGGGAGGTCGCCTAGCCAGGAGAAATGGTGGCTCGAGCAAGACGCTCCGAACGCCTCGTTCGAAGCCTTCCTGGGCGTGGGCGTGAAGGAGAAGCATGCGAGAGCCGAGAAGTCGCCTAGCCCCGTGAGGTCGAGACAGGCAGTCCCTGGTTTCATATTAAATTTCATTGTGTCTGTGTGGGTACTTATACATGTATACAGATATGTACTTGTGTGTTTATATATATATATATACAGGGAGAGAGAGAGAGAGAGAGAGAGAGACGTGTTCATGTACTCTCTTTGGTGGGAAAGTGACAGCTTGCAGGCTAAGAAAGAGGACGTGTCTGACATGGTGGCAGAGTGTATGGAAGCCATGCAGTCGGAAGTTAAGTTGAGCTCGGTGAAGAAGCGCATGGCCCGAATGTTCGCGCCACGAGTGGACGGGACATTCTTGGTTCCGAAGGAACTGGTGGACCAGTATAAGGACGTGAACCTGCTTCCCGAGCTCGAGAAGGAGTTCATGAAAGCTGGCTTGGACAAGGACCGAGCCAGGGGGACTGCTGCTCTTGGTGTGTGAGTCTTTTCCTTAATTGTGCTTCCTAATATAGGACCTGTTCATTAAGCGCTCCGTCAAGAAAGTGACGCGACGAGAGTCCGAGTCGGAGCTTTGGGTGTCTGGACAGTTCGTTTCGGATGCCGACATGGATGAGCTTGGCATGACGGACAAGAGGAAGAAAGCCGTTCATGGTGAGTGTGCCAAGATGCGGGGCTGGATCAGGTGGGACTGAGACTTGTCTCTAGACCTATAAATATACCTATCTTTGTATAAAGAGCAACAAAAAGCTAGAGAGAGAGAGAGAGAGAGAGAGAGAGACAGAGAGGGAGGGCTGAAAAAGAAGTGAAGATACGATGGGAAATCAGAGAGAGAGACAGAGAGCACAACAAAATGTAAAAGTGCCCTGCATGTGCTTTATACATGTACATGCATAACAGGTACATGTAAAGAAAGAGTCGAGAGTCGAGAAAGGGACAGGAAGTACAGACACACATAAATGAATATAAAAGAATATATGTGCACTTGGTATGGACAGGTGCTGCCATACTCCGGGTCGTTCCAAGAATAGCACTTGTGTGTTCTTTCTATATACCGGGTTATATGTGTGCATATATGACTATGTAGACACATATATGTATATACTAATATTTATTTAAGAAGATAGTTACATTTCTTCATAGTCTTCTTATGTGCATCAAATAAACTACTTCTCTATCTGTGTATGCATTAATGTATAGATTCTAGACATGTATGCTATGCATACATATACATATACATATGTGCATATATACATACACATATACATACATGCATATCATATACAGATACATATGTATATTTCTATGTATGCATAGCCTGTCTAGGTATCTACATACCTATCGATCTATCTATACCCGTCTGCACCTATCTATCTTAGTTCAATACATAATTTGTGCATGTGTGTTTGCATATACACATAATCAGTTAGTTGCTATTCACTGCATTTGCAGAGCACATCGTCCAGGCGCGACCGGTATGAGCCTGACGTGAAGCTCTACTGGCTGGAGAAAGCGGTGGAAGGAAAGATGCTGACTCTCGATCTGTCCTTGTTCTTGTCTCATTAACTCCCACCCTGGAACTCACTTCTATGTCTGAATGCTGAACCTGAGGGGTATTTCTGTGGGTACATGAACTGACTTAGTTTGTACTCTCTACACAAGGAAGCGCAAGCGCGAGATCTACGAGGAAGTCGACAGTGATGCCGACTACGAAGGCAGTGATGTGGAGAAGGACATGGATGTCTTCGACATGTCCTGGGGCCTGGGTGAAGGAGGACCCAAAGGCCCCGTTGCACATATTCCTATGTTGAATCGTATTACGGTTTGAGTGGGTTCCAGCACTTGTTCTTTCCATATTTCTCTGTTTCCCTATATATACTGTAATATGTAGTGTGTATATATATATATACATGTATGTGTTGTAAATATACATGCCTCTCACTGTCACTCCTTTCTTTGTCCATCCTGTCCCTCCCTCTCTCTGACACTGTCTCTCTGGAACTAGTACTAGTACTAGTGCTAGTAATACTACACTGGTACTGGTACTAGTACTAGTACTACTACTACTACTACTACTACTATTACTACTACTACTACTACTACTACTACTACTAGTACCAGTACCATTACTAGTACTAATTCAAGTATTACTATTACTACTACTACTACTACTACTACTACTACTAGTACTACTACTACTATACTACTCCTATACTGCTACTAGTACTACGACTACGACGACGACGACTACTACTAGTATTACTACGACGACTACTACTACTACTACTACTACTACTGCTACCACCACTACAACTACAACTGCAACAACAACAACAAC
>CAJNJA010007342.1:29952-42909 GCA_905231915.1 Symbiodinium necroappetens
ATATATATATACATGTATATATATACACATACACACGTACGTCTCCAAGTGTACATGTAGACATGAGCAAGTTACTGGGTCTGTGGATTGACTTTGCTCGTATCTATATATGTATATAGGCAAGTATGCCTGTATATATATATATAGAGAGCTATGTAGACAAATAGATGGATCGATCTTACTTGATATGCATTTGTATACATATATATATATACATATACACCGATCTGAGTCAGGGTCTATATATATATATATGTATAGGCATAGACATATACACGCTTACACACACACACACACTCGCATGCATACACTCGTATACACATGTAGAAAGCAACATGTGCTTGCTTAAACACATCCTTGTGCACTCTCAGTTCCGGCACTTTCTTCAGTTGAGGGCTGCTCTTCCCTGAGTGTACGCATCCAGGTGCCTCCTACCTAGGGTTTATAGGGTGTATACGGTTTATAGGGCTTATAGGGTTTATAGGGTCTATATAGGGTATATATATATACATATACACATATATATATATATATGTATATATATATATATAGGGTTTAAAGGGTGTATATGGGGTTCTAGGAATTAAGAACTCCTGAAGCTGAATCATCTTGGCTTGGTGTGGCGCTAAATAACAAACTTGAAGCGAACTGATGTGCCTCTCGGGTGTGTTTCCTACTGACTCCTAGTGTCTACGTGTGCGTGTGCCTCCGAGCAGCCTCCTACCGTGCCGGCAACCACCTCGGGTTTCGGAGTGGTTTTGGTGATTCAGGTATATAAAGCTTGCTCAAGGGTCGTAGCCTCTGACACACTGGCGCTAGATGTGCATGGGGAAGCACGTACAAGAACAGCTCTGAGTGTCGTGACTTTGGCAGCTGTGACAACTCTGAACTCTTAATTCAATCCTCTCAGTGTCCTGAGTCCGATGTCACAAGCCCCAATTACATATATATGTAACCTGTAAACCAAACCCTGTATGTACATCCCACGACCAAGTAACAGCCCTATAAACCGAAGCCAGCATTCAGAGGACTCCTGCCCAGCACTACCTGAAGTGCATTGCTTTATAGGAGAAAGTCCACATGAGCCCCCCTGTTGATCATTGGATCCGAAGTCCTTGGAAAACCCTTAGAAGTACCCTATAAATCCTATAAACCCCTTTAAATCCTATAAACCCTATTCATAGCGGACATTTAAAAAAAAACTTCGTTGGGACTTCATGCTTTTCGGATTTGGGGGTTTGCTCCTTTGGAGCTGAATTAAGGTCTTAATTGGGGTTTAGGGTTTATGGGTTTTCGTTGTTTGGGCTCCGAGGGTCCCTCCGGAAACGGAGGTCGTATAAACCCTGTCAACCTTATAAACCCTATAAACCCTATATAAGCCCTATATATAAACCCTCAAAACCCTATAAACATACGTATGCACTGCCACCGTGTACATATACAACCCCCTGGTGCCAAGCTAAGTAAAGCCTCCTTGGAGCCCTGCCCTCGAACAGAAACCAGCCCCCGTGATGTCTTTTGTTGCCTCCAAGAAGTCAGCCCGAACGATCTTGACTAAGGCTACATACGAACAGAATGGCCCATTGGTACGCGCTAATATGTTTGCCAGGCCATGTAGTCCCTCTCTTAAACATTAAATAGAGGACCCTGGCCTAGGCGACGCTGGAGCCCAGCCCCAGTTAGTGCGGCCAAAGCCCGAATGTGATCCATTCCTTCTCAGGCAGCAGGATGATCTCAAGAAGATCTTCGACATCGCGAAGAAGCAGCTGCCTGTCGGGCGTTGGATAGGGTGGATTTGGGTTTGTTCCGGTCAAGCTCACCGACATATTGATTAAAACTCTTAATTGTGGGATGAGTTCAATATGAGGTTTCCTTGTCCAAGCTCTTACATTAAATGAATAAAAGTCTTGCCATACCGACAAGTGGGGGCAATCCTTGAGATGTCGGGGGACTGCTAGATCTGTAGTTAGCACTGTCTGGCTTCTGTGGTAGCTTCTCCATAGCCTGCTGTGGGATGCTTGTGGCACTCAAATTTATCTCCTTTGAACACATCACTACATCAACAGAAATCTCGAAGAAGCTTGGGGGGTATGCAGTTATCGAGCCTTGATGCAGGTATTTCTTGGCCCTGCTCGTTTCCAAGTGAAAGCTGTGTACACTCTATCTAGTATGCAACTAACAAGACAAGATCTTCCTGGTATACAGAATACAGTGTCATGTTGATGTTTTTAGGACTCGTCACCTGTACTTTGCAAAGTTTCGGAACACTACCCGCAGTAAGAGAGTAGACGTATAACATGTGCACTCCCAGAACATCTTATAAGTTTCAGACAGAGTCGCCTGCTGGAGCATGGCCGATCGAGCACCACCAGCTGAGTGCTCCTGTCGGTGTGTTTGGGTATGGGCAAGCGTTTGCGGACCTTGGCTTCCCTGCTGTGGGATGACGATGATGATGCTGCGTCACTGCTTAAAGATTGGGGCAATCAGCCAAGTGGTTGCTTCGGTCCGGGATCTGAGCATGAAGCTACACAGGCAAAACTTTCCAAGAAGTCGGAGCCATTGCCACTGGTGCCTGATGTACCAGCGGTGAAGCAGCAGCAGCCGGTCGTGATAGAAAAACCTTGGCTCAGAAAACTTGTCCGACAGAGAGATCCCTGGCATTGGGTAGGGCAGCTATCTGGGGATGTTACATCCCTACCGCGCTTTCGAGATGAGGTCGTTCGTGACCTGGAGAAAACAAACTTTGCAGAGGAAGCGATTGTGTTTGATTTGGTCAACTCGAAATTGGCCTCTAGCATATTGTCCCATGCTGAACTTTGCATCAGGAGCATCAGTTCCAAACACCCGGCTTTGTACAAGATTGGGGTCACCAGAAACCCGGTGCAGCGATGGTTGCACACTGGATACGGGTACAAGCTGGATCGGCACGTCCAGTGGGAGCGGATGACCGTTCTGCATGCACACTGTAATGCTGATATTATTGGTCTCCTGGAAGCAGCCCTGATACGGATTTTCTTTAATGCTCCAGGCTGTCGCAATATCCGCTTGGGTGGAGAGGGCATGGACGAGCAGAGCTCAGGACCATTCTTTTGCTACGTCGTCCAGTGTATTCTTGTCCAACGGAAGGGCTAGCTCAGGCAGGTGCATGCCAGCTGTGTGTACAGATGCTAGTCAGCTTGCCAGCTTAGGCTGCTTTGCAAAGTGTAATTAGCGTTAAACGTGGACCTCGCCATGTTGCTTCCCGAAAGACCCAGCTGCTTTGTGCACTGTTAGTTCGACAACGAACGAAGTAAACTAAACCCTAACTAGGCAATAACCCAATCAAGATCCTGCCCTGCAGAAGCCCTTAAAACAAAATCCGAAGATCTTAATGCACTTATATGCACCATACAGGCTTCTGTGCTGTTTGTTTGAAGGACAACAAGTTCTAGAAAGACGAACCCTTCAATACAGCAAACAAACACACATTGAAAACCTGGGAAACTCCCAAGAAAGCTGCTTCGGGTTGTACATTGGTTAAGAAAGATAGTTGCTGGAGGCAGGGCCATCAAAGGTCGATGTGTACATATATGTACAGAGAGAAAGATATGTTTATATATAGGGGGTTCGAGGGTGAGTAGTCGCTGTCACTAGGATGAAACAGGCTCAAACTGATGTACGGGCCATACTTCGAATGTAGCCTCTTTCGTAAGCCGCGCGAAAGACCGCACTCCATTTCTACTGTGCGGGGGAGGCAAATTAAAACCCTATAAACCCTATATAAGCCCTGTAAACCCTAGTTCATGTACTGAGGGAGTTAATTGGGGCCTTGTGTAGAGGAGTCCTTGTCAGACTATTAAATTGTTGCGGGGGTGCTCAAAGCTAGGACCTGTGCACCTGCAAGCAGTGTGTAGTCTCTTGCCTTTAGAACCCTTGTAAAAAAAAACTTAACCTATATATATATATATACATCTATATATATATATTCTAAAACTTCGTATTGAGGATACAAATGCCCTATTTATATACATATATTTATATATATATATATATCTATCTATCTATATCTATATATGTATATATATATATAGAGAGAGAGAGAGAGACAACATCACCCGAACTTAAAACTAGCTTTAATTGGGAAGCTCTATAAATCGGAAACCATATATAGGGTGAAACTCGACAAAGAACGTAGTTTATGTACTTCGTTCGGTGTTATTGTACGTACTGAATGGTGACTCAATTCGTATGAATTCAAGTCTCCACTGCTAGAAACCAAATACAAGAACGTAGCTAACCTGTAGATCTCTGTTAGAAACCACATGTGCAAGCCTCGAAAACCCTACCCGAGGTGCGTGGAGTCGTTGAGCTTCAGCACTGGATGCGCTCCGATGCTCCAGTATTTGAAGACGCAGAAGAAGAAAAACGAAGAAGCGGCCTCGAAGAAGGTTAAAGTGGAGTGAGTTTCCGAGCCGAGCCACAAGGTTCATCTAAAGAGGATGGGTGCGGGCAAGGACATGTATCATGCTTATAACTTGGTTTTCACTGTACTTACAAAATGTACGTGTACATATTTGAATGTGTATGCCTGTATCTATCTACGTAGAGGCTACTTTCGCTGCTTCTGGAATGACTGTAACGACTGCTTTGCTGTATATATATGTCCTGCTTTTCCTGCACCAAGACATCCCTTTGATAATATCCCAACTCACGTTGAAACATCGTGACTACTCTCCGGGGATCTGAAAGCCCAGATCCTATGGACCCCGGACCCTGCTGTGCGCTCCACGTGTTCTAGACACGCCGCACATGTGATGGAAATTAGTCTAGTGGTGGCCTGCTTGACCCTGCGGGGCCTAGGAGACTCTTTAGCTGGTCACTGCGTGAAAAGTGCAGTTTGCTCCAGTCTGCATGGCGCTTCTGTTCAATGGTTGTAAGCTTGTATAGTCTGTGGGTATGATCTTTACTCAGTCCTGTGCGGAGGTACAAAAGCTGCCCCTGAGCCCACCCCGATCCTGGAACATCTGCTGGAGAATGTGGCGGATGGTGCAACATGGAGTGCAGCCCATAACCTCACCCAAACCACCTATATACATATACATGTACATCTACATCTACATCTACATCAACATCACCATCTACATCTACATCTACATCTATACATACATATACATGCATACATACATATATATATATATACATACATGCATACATGCATGCATACATACATAATTACATATCTACATACATACATACATACATACATACATACATACATACATACATACATATATATATACATACATATACAAATACAGATACAAATACAGATACAAATGCATATACATATACATATACATATACATATACATATACATATACATATACATATACATATACATATACATATACATATACATATACATATACATATACATATATATAGAGACATATATACATATATATGTCTCTATATATATATATATACACATAAAGTTACCTACAGCCTATATATGTCTGCATACAAACTAGCCCCGTGACGTATCTATGTGAAGCATATCAGGCCGAGACATTTATAAAGCCCTATATATATATATATAAACCCCAATCTTGATCAAGCCCGGTCTGGGAGGCCCCATGCACAACTGAAACTTCCGTAACTCGAATTAAGAACCTGCTGGGCTCCTTGGTAGTCTTGAACTAATTCTGCTATGTTGGTTTTCTTTCTGCTAGGGGTTCCATCAGGGATGCTGGGCATAGCTACGTTGCAAAGCAGCTTAGAAATATTTCTGGTCCAATGGCTTTGGCATTCCTTTGACGTAGTCCAAGGCTTTGCTCAGGATTGTATGAAGTTGTGTTGATTGAGGATCGGGCGATGAGGGTGATCTTTCTCTCGATCTGTCTACCGGTGTTACATACAGGCTCAATAAATGGAGCCTTGTTTAGACAGGCTTTGACAGTGCTTTCTGTAGCTACCAGGCCTTGAGACCTTGAAGCTGAAAAAACCTTGCATGTGTCTTCACTTTAATGGCTGGCTGACACTAGAGGAATGATTACGAACCTATTAGTAAGCTAACGCATTAGAACGTCGTGCATGGTGACAATCTCTATGTATGTACATGTATGCATGAGTACATGTAAACATGTATACAGATGCAAGTTTCATAAGATCGTCCGCGTGATTATGATTGCGCACGTGTATGTATGTAGCTTTAGACACGTGTGCAAGAATGTGCATCTCTTTATATGTGTGCATGTATATGTTTGTTCGTATATCTTCGTGGACGCATGTAGTACGTTCTCCGAACATAGTCGGATCTGGTCAATTTAAAGCCGAGGCACCAGCGAGCTCTGTGACGGCTCATCAGAGGGCCATGGTCCTGCAAAAGGGCGTGGAAGCCACCCGAGAAGAGCTTGGTGGTGTTTTGGGACTGTCTGAGCAGAACTCTGCCAGACATGTGGAGAAGGTCGTTTCCAAGTTTAGCCTTCGACCTCATATCCCACTTTCACATCATACCTTGATGGTTGGCAGCGAAAACTTTACTCTGCCTTACCTGGCGCCGAAAGATGTCCTTTCCCACCTCTTGAACTATCATGCTGAACTGTTGTTGGGAGGGCATGCTACGTCCGAGCCAGCTGCAGGCCGTGGACTGGCTTTGTTTTGGGGCCGATATCGAGACATGCATCCATCGCATGCTGTGTTTGGGGCTCCTGCTGAACGCTTGCGCTGGACAATACCACTCAGCCTGCACGGCGATGGTGGCCGCACACAAAAAAAGCAACTAGGTGGCAATTTGGGAACGTTGTCACTTGCTCTTATGTGGTCCCTATATGTATATGTAGAGGTACCTCTGATCGTAAATGTTTCAATCAAGGACCCCTTGAAACCACAACCCAGGCAACCCTTGGAGATAATCAGCTTGGAGCCTACGCTGGGCATTGGCCGTACCGAACCCAAACCCTGCACCTGTGCAGAACCTGTGCTTCAGATTGGGCAAAGATGCAATGGCAAGTACCACTCTTACTTGACCCGCTTTCTTCTTGTTGCTTTTCCGAGCAAGCAGTGGCCCCAGCAGCTTCTACCGGACATTTTCAAATCTTTGTCAAGCCAGCTTCGTGAGCTTTTTGAGACTGGCCTTGCTGTGAATGGCCAGCGCTACTACTTTGGAATTCTGGGATTGAAGGGGGACTTTGAGTTCCACTGCACCTCCTTACGGGATGCTGGCTTGAAAAGGAGCTATGAGCACGTGGGCCGGGCACGGGACATTCCTGTGTGCATCGAGTGCGAGGCTGCGTTTGAAGAAACGCCTATGGAGGATGCCAATGCAAATGCTGCGTGGACTAGGACCATTGGCAGGTCCGCTCCATGGGAACGGCTGCCGAGTTTTGGGCAACTGCCGTTCGACAACTGGAACTCCTTTCCATCGCGAGCCCCCGAGTTCTTTCGCAGAGATCCCTTCCACGTCTTCCGGCTAGGACTCTTGGTTCCTCCAGCATTTTTTCATGACTTTTGCATTATACTCGCGAGCATGTATATATATATATAGATGTGTGGAAGATGTGCACATACACTTATCTCGTAGAGGATCCTTTTTTGTGGAACGGGGTGTGTAAAGCCCGAATTAACACATACATAGATATGCACATATTGAATATATATTCAGTATACAAGTACAGATATATATATATGTAGACATGTATCATCTCTTTGTGAATATTTATATGTATAAACATAGCTATAAAAAGACACGTACACACAGGCATGCTTATATGCCTGCATACATACACATACACATGTACATGTGCATATATATAGGTGTCTGACAGGCACTGGGAACTTGTACATGGAGGCCTTGACTTCTGTACTGGTTGCCAGAGCAGCTAGGGTCGCTGCTTGCTTGTGTACACATATCCGTGTCCTTATATACGTATATGGTTTCTGTAATCAGGTATAGATCGAAGCATGTGGTGACAGAATTCGATTCTTTCGATCAGGTGTGGCGCGTAACTTTCTGGCTTCCGCCATCCTGCTCTTGTGCAACTTGGGAGCCTTCGACCTTCGGGGTGAGTCTAAGTCTGTTGACAACAGGCTCACAAGAGCTTGGAGACAGTTTCAGCTTTTTATGGAAGCTGCGTCTTTACATGTTGGGGGCCTCAGAAGCTTCAGCAAGAAAAAAATGCACTTTGCAGCTGGAGGAGCGTTCCCTTGGCTTGGATGCAAGGGATCGGACACAATCGTCCTTTTGAAATGGTTGCGGGTGCTCCTGGTGCAGCTTCGCAGCCGTGGTTGCAGCGCGGGCACTGGCCACGATTTTCGCACTTGCCGTGCTTGTACTTTCCTCGAGATGGCTGTAGCTGGAGGGCTGCAGTTCTCTCAGGGAATCCACGGCCACTCGCTCTGGTTGGGTCAGAGCTGCATTCGCTTTCTTCGCCGGAGCCTTTACGATTTCCTCAGAGGCTACGCTCAGCTTGCACAATATTGCCTGATGCGGCAGATGCCTTTGTTTGGCCTCACACCGAAGTAAAATGCTCTATGTCATTATAAACACGACTTCGAAGTGGCACTCCAGAAGAACCGCCATGCAACCATCAACCCGGCCGCCTGGGACTGCAGCCAATCGGAGGACTTTATAGGACGCATTTCGCGACAATCTCGACGCATAGGATTTAAGAAGGAGCACTTCGAGCGACACCTCCTACATCACTATCTTCTGAAATTTTCCTTTATAGTGCGCGACTGGGGAAAGACTGGTAAAGGACAGCACTCTGGTGCTTCTGCTTTTGCTGGTCGCCGCAAGAAAGGCAAAGCGAGAGGCAGGCGATGATCGACGGGTGCTACGTGTGCAACGCTGAAGCTGGTCGCTAAGCTGCTTACAAAGGCAACTTCGCAGAAGCAACCCTGGGCAGCTGAGTGGCTGAAAGAGCGTGTGGAAGGTGTTACCAAACCTAATCTTTTCAGCGGCCAATGCCCATTAATTAACCCCCTAGCCAATTTCCTTGCGCTCTGACCCAATTAAAACCACTCAAGCCTATATATGGTTCCATATATATATATATATATGCATATATGTATATATGCTTACACGCACCCAACCTAACCTGAACCCACAAAACCCTGCCAATTCTCATGAACGACGGGTCCTGGATTCGATGGTCGCGAGGAGGTGGTCCATTCTCCATTGATGGCGGGTGCTTGTAAGGTTGGCTTTGGCTTTGGTGTCCCTATTTCGATACAGGGTTGTTGTATATACAAGGTTGCTAGGGTCCTGGGGGTATACAAGTGTCTTCATCTGGCTGAAGTTCATACAGACGTTCATAAGGATTCTTGCGGTGTGCACTCTGACCTCTAACCCTGCTTGATCACGTACGGGGTCCCAGGTTAGGACTTCGTGGGAAATAATGAACATCGTCCCCCATCCTTCATTCCTGTCAAAATCCCGAAATCCCGAAGGCAATTCTTGACCTTGCAGGCGTTTCTTTACCCTCGTAGCTTGAACTTGCCCCTCGAAAACAGGCAGGCGGAAATAAGAACGCCCCAGAGGTTCCAGGTAAGCCCTAGACCCGAGCCCCGAAACCCTAAACCCTAAGCCCTAAACAACATCCCTATTGTGGTTCTCGGGATTTTCAGTCCGATGCTGGCACTACATCTGGACCATCTCGGTTGGCTATCGAAACCCTAAACCAGTAAGTACACCCCCTTGTTTTCCTCTAAAAACCTCTAAACCTTTCTAAACCTCTGAACCCCTAAACCCCTTTAAAAACCTCTACCAACCCCTAAACCTCTAAACCCTGAACCCCTAAGCCCATTAAAGCCCTCGAAGACCTGCAGATCCCTTCCTTTCCAACTCAAGGTTAAACCCTAAACCCCTACACCCCTAAACCCTAACCCCTAAACCCTTAAACCCTAAACCCCTAACACCCTAAACTCTAAACCCTGAACCCCTAAGCCCATTAAAGCCCTCGAAGACCTGCAGATCTATTCCCTTCCAACTCAAAGTTAAGCCCTAAACCCTAAACCCCTAAAGCCTAAACCCCTAAACCCTAAACCCCTAACACCCTAAACTCTAAACGCTGAACCCCTAAGCCCATTAAAGCCCTCGAAGACCTGCAGATCTATTCCTGCCCAACTCAAGGTTCAGATAAGGCCCTCGAACCTCGAACCCTGGTCCCAACTGTCAGGGTTTACGGGTTAGGTTTTGGGGTTTAGGTTTTAGCGGTTCCGAGTCTTAGGTTTAGGTTTCAGGGTTTAGGGTTTAGGTTTAGGTTTAGGTTTGGGTTTTAGGGTTTAGGGTTTATGGTTTAGATTCAGGGTGTGGGGTTTAGGTTTAGGGTTTGGGGGCTTAGGTTTAGGTTTTAGGGCTTAGGGGCTGAGGCAGTAAAGGGGTCTAAGTACTTGAAACTCTTTTCTTCGAGTCGATGTAGCTATCGGACAAGATATTCCCCAAACCCACTTCTGATGCTTAAGGCCCCGATACTGAGATACTAGAAGATTAAGCCCATGGTTGTTGCTACTGTTGGTAGTATAAATCCCGCATTTGAGGACCTATTAAACTATGGGAATTATGTTAAACTATGGGTAATGCAGGATTTACATCATCATCGGTATGGTCCATACTGCTATGGCTGTTGCCAATAAAGACAGCATTTCAAGGCGAGGCTTGGCAAGACCACAATTCCAAAAACTTCAACCTCTTCAACCGGCCCCAAGAAAAACAGCCCTGAAACCCCAAACCCTAAACCCTGAATCCTAAACCCAACACCAGAAGCACCTAAGAGAGAGAGAGAGAGAGAGAGAGAGAGAGAGAGAGAGAGCCAAGGACGAGATTCAGGCGAAATCCAGCGCGCAAAAGAGCAGGTTTCCCAGTTTCTTGAAAAGACGCTCGGGCTGCACGGGACAGCCCGAGGCAGAGGAGGAATACTTCTCCTCCGGGGGGTTCAGGGTTTGGGGGTTTGGGGTTTAGGGTTTAGGATTTAGGATTTAGAGGTTTGGGATTTAGGGTTTTGGGGTTTAGGTTTTAGGGGTTGCTTTAGCTTCGTTAGGAAGTATCGGCATCGGCGGCCGCGCTTCGGGCATCCGGGGTTGAAGTCCTTTAACCCTATGCAAGGCTCTTGAACCGAAGAAACCAGGGCTTAGGGTTTAGAGGAGACTAAATCTTGAGCCACGCCTGCTGTAACCTCGAAAGAAGTCCTTGTTTAAGGGGCTCAGGGTTGAGGGTTGGCTCCCATTCTTGTGCACCTTCGCCAAATCTACTGAGTGCGTCAGTTAAGGAATTCAATCTAAGTTAACATAGTAACATAGTAGGGATCTATAGTAAGTAATGTGGTTTCCGTATTATGGTAACTTAAATCTAGGATATTTTCAGGTGGGTAGTTACCGTTATAGGAAGGTCTATATACCTTATAGAAGCCTTATGGAAGCCCTATTTACCCTACACTCCCCACCTGTAGTTTCCTTTAACTTAAGAAGAGCCCAGTCTAAACCTTGAAACCTCAGCCGCGAAGCTCTCTCAGGCTTTGGTACTGATTGGGAGCCTCGGGTTTAGGGTTTAGGGGTTTAGGGTTTAACGGGCTTAGGGTTTAGGTTTTAGGGTTTTGGGCTGACACTTCTGTCTTCCAGATGTTTTAATTACAGCATCTATGTTCTCATGAAGGTGTATTATTTATAATGAGACCCACATGGGGTTGTATAGGGGTTTTAGGCGTTAGAGTATCCCTAGATCCTAAAGCTTAAACCTAAACCCTAAACCCGAGGTTCATCAGCAGCTCAGGCTCTATTCTTCTGACCCCCAAAACTTGCAGCTTCTCCAGTTTTAATTTCGTACTGCAGGATATCATATGGGTAGTTCTCTAAAGTGCTATATTGGGGACCTAAAAGGGGACCCTAGCTTAGAGAACTACCCATATACTTCCGAAGCTGTTCTGACAACGTAGGCTCTGGGGCAGTGGTCTAAGAGCTTGGCGACAGGGTGGATTTTGTCCGGAGTTGCAAAGCAGGAGGTTTCATAAAATTTGTACCGGGGGATGCTAAAAGTCAGCCCAAATTAGCAGCAGTGGAGAAAAGGAGTCTAATGCAAACAAAACCTCAATTTCAACTTCAGGGCTGAAGGTTCAGGATTTGAGTTTAGGGTTTGAGGTTTAGGGTCTAGGGTTTAGGGTTTATATAGGGCCTTTGTAACGGCTTGAAGAACCGACGAAGTACTCCACCGAAGCCCTGAAGCTTGACTGCTGTCGCGATCAACCCTGGACTCCAACCTGTCCTACTGCGCCAACAACAAAATGAATTGTTGGCCCTGTGGTTGAGGTTTTAAGGTGTGGGTCCTAGGGTTTATAGGGTTTATGGGGTTTAGGGTTTAGGTCCTATTACGGCGACGTTGCCGTATTCGCTTGCAGAAACCCAAAACCTGGACCCTAAACCCGAAACTAAAAGCTAGAGCCTTCCACCTCTCAGAGACCTGCCGAGGAACGGCTTCAAGGCCGTCGATCACAAGAAGAAAGGGCTTGGTGGTTTGTTCTGTCTTGGCCTCAGCCCTTAAACTTCCTTAAACTGTGAAGTCGAAAGCCCCAAACCCTCATAAAGTCTTGCCACCAGAACCCTAAAAATTGAACTCTCCAAAATCCTAAACTCTGAGCCGTGCATCCCGAACAAAGTCTAAACCCCAGAACCCCAAACCCCGAGCCCGAAAACCCGAATAAAGTCTAAGCCCCAAAACCATATCACCTCTTCGACATCCACCGAAGGTTCAAAGGGATCCGCAGGGCGGTCGAATTTCTTAGGCTGCAGGTGTTCGGTTTCATACTTGGGTTGGGGTTGGTGGGCTGTAAGGACTAGATAAACAAGTGCGTGTTTTTTTTTTTGTGTGTATCTGTGCATGTGTGTAGTGTGTATCTGTGTGTATATATATACACACGCACACACATGCCTTCACTTTCACTTCCTCGTTGCAGAACATCCCGCTTTCTGCGAACGTCATGGAGGAC
>CAJNJA010007343.1:0-16208 GCA_905231915.1 Symbiodinium necroappetens
CTGGACCCATTAGCTAGACTGTACAACAGAAACAGACAAGATACAAAAGATTTAGACTGCGACACAATCTCGGCCCATCCAACACGTGAAATACTACAGGTCGTGTCGGCGAACAAGGCAAATAAAGCTAGATATGGACGTATATGTGCGACCCACCGTAAATTGGGGCCTGTATTATGTTATTTTCTGTAAACAAATATAGATAATCAGATATTTTGAATCTATATCTATAATTTTGAGTATAATAGCTAAACTAGTTCTTATTTACTATACAGAAAATTACTACGATGTAAAATAGGTATATAGGAGAAAAAATCGATTTTGAATTCAGAGAGAGCGACCTCGGAATTCGTTCTACCAAGATTATGATATATTTCTTGATAAAAGTATCTTGTGTGCCTATCTCGCGGCACTGAAATATCGTCATTTAAAATCTTTAATCTATATTTTTTAAAAATTTCTTGCGTAATTTTGGAGTCTTGGATATATTTTTTTCAAAATTTCTTTTTCAGGATATGCCCCCGATATTCAAATTTTGCTAGTTGTGCGAAAAATTACGATATCAAAATTTCGATTTTATGATAATTCTAGAAAGACAAGATCCCGAATTCAAAATTTCCGAAACTTTCGGTAGGCATGCTCGCGGTCATAAAATTTACGAAATTTTTGGTTTATATGTGCCATAAATATTTCCGACTTTTTTAGTCGCGAGAGCATCTCCTAACAAGCTCGGAGTTTTATGATCACGAGCATGTCTATCCAAAATTTTGAATCTTTGTATTATCAGAGTTTTTTTTACCTCCTTAAAGCGACTAAAATTACGATTTTTTTCATATCGGGAGATTTCCTGGAATATCGTTGGTACTATAATTTCCGAAATTTTAGTATCGCGACATAGATACACAAGAGGCGAGCAACGCATCCTTATTTTATTATAGAATTATATCATATTAAATTTTCTACAAAATTAAATTAATGAAAATCTTGAAAATTCCATTAAAATATTTTATATATACTATATTATTTCAAACAATCTAATAAGTCCTGAAATCAATAAATCAGAAATTCTTCATATAATAAAGAAATAAGAAATAAGAGATATCAAAATTTAATTTAATATTTTCATATAAGTAATATCAATAATATAATATAAAGTTCAATATTTCGATATAAATTCATCGGATAAAGAAATAAGACTTCTTACTTTCATAGTATTCCTTCTCGTCAAATTCATATATCAGATATTCTATATCTCTTATATAATGCGGAATCTAAATTTGATTCAAATAGATATTCATTATCTCGCATCCATCATTCCGTATTCGTATTTATATGAGACGAACTCAACGTAGCGTAGCATCACTTCTGGATATTGTCCGACAAACGTCAAAAGCTTGCGACCCCTGCTCAGTCTTTCATTGAGAAAAGAAAGCACGGCCCTTGTACTTAGAACCGCCACACTACACTACAATCCCCACCAGAACACTTACAAACGCCTGTAGCACCGTAGCGGGCAAAGGGATCCACCCCTAGTTCAAGGCGTCAAGCTTAGCCGGCATGTCCCGCTCCAAGTTGGACTTCGGAGCAATGCCATATTTCTCCTGGCCACCAACCTTGGTCAAAGCTGCCATTACGATATCCAAGATGTCTTCCATAGAAAGATGCGCCGGAAAAGTAGAACCATATGAATTTCTTGACAAATATCTTCTTCATATGAGCGTATATAACGTTCTTAAAGAGATCATTATCTCGTAATATCAAATCATATAAAACAAAATATCTTCGATAAAATCAATCACGACTTATTTTTGATAATATAATAATTTTGCAATAAAAATAAATATATGAAAAATAATAAAATAGAAGGTTATAGAGATAAAGATAATATTATCGACAGGTGAATATATTTATTTCTAGAAATTCAGAAAAATCTTCTCGATAGAGAAGATAAAAATTCAGAAATTCATAATTTCAATAATATATATATTTATTCAAATCTTCCTTCTAATCGGGAATTCTCTTTATAATCTATATATCTAGGCCTAATCTATATCATTCCGCGCGATCCATATCCTCCCTCGCCAGCCCACCAGGCTCCCTAGGACTCTATTATCTTCAAGAATTCTCATTCCATGATATTCGCCAAACCTTCGCCCATCTTTCCAATCTACGCAGACTTTCTCCGAAATAAAAAAAAATTTTACATAACTACAAGAATGGTATACTTCACGACATATTCTAATTATATCGATCAGAGAATATGAGACATATATATTAATATTACTATTGAAAATTCGCATATTATCTTTCGGAACAAAGACATCTACTTGTGCCACTTCGGAAGGCGATATAAATGGGAATTTCGGCATCATCCACCAATTTATGGAATCGAATAATAAAATTTTAAAATATAATTCTTATTACAAAAAATAGAATCTCGACCTCTTTATCTATCTCTAATTTTCTCGAAATCTATTTCAGTTATCTTATCAATAATCGTAATTTTTTTAAAAATCAATTCATTCTTAGAAAATTATAAATTATATATATATATATCCACAAATATTTGAATTTCAATTTTCGAAATATAGCTCGTATCTATCTCTTCATAATTTTTTATCTCGATTACAATATCGTAATCAAAATCCCAAAAAATTCTATATAATCTCATAATTTTGCTCTCATATATATCTATCTAATCTTATTCAATTATTTTCATAATTCATATTATTCTTATTTTTATTATTGTCATACTACGACAATTATTACTATTGTTATTCGTTTAATTACTATCCAATAACTCGAACGAAAGGCAACTTATTACTTGAATATATAATTTAAAATATCATACTAAATTAATAGATATTATCACGAAAATTCATCTAACCAATCTAAATTCATTTATAAAGAACCGACTAGAGATCTTCTAAAAGAGGTCTACAACATTTCGATGACAAGAATAATAGATATCATATAACTAATAAAAAAGCGATCAAAATTCATGGGATACAAAATCAAAGCCGGTACGAAACTATATTTTTGCCGAGATTTCCGAAGTTTCGGGCAACACGAGAATTCGAAATCTCTAAAATTTTGAGGGCTTCGTTCTATACAACGCGTCTGGTACGAAACCCTCAAAATCCCAACAATTTCTGGATTTCGTGTTCAAGATTCGCCTTAAATTTAAAGGCAAACAGCCGCATGCTTGCCAGCAATCCCAAAACTCCAGGATTTTTGTGGCTTCGTACCGGCAGCCGTCCTGTGTAAATTCGAAACCGGAAAGCCTATAGCGTTTCATAGAGTGAATAATTCTACTTAAACTCTATATATATATATATATATATAGTACTTGAAATTGCTTAATCTTCCGAAGAAATCGATCATAATCTATACTTTCTTGACCAGGTTATATCTTGTATACAAAAAGTACTTGAAATCCCATCACTAAATGTAATCTTAAATCCCAGTCCTCTCAGATCCTCATTCAACGGCAAATCCTCGAACATGCCGTATAATGCCAAGAACACAAACCGACACAAAATGCGCGAAAGACTGTTCCAAAATCAGCCGATTCAAACAACCCATGAAGCCTTGTCCTAATCTTTCAGACCCAAATCTGTGTATGCGCGGTGCACCAACCAATGCCTCAAAACCCAAACCCATCAAAATCAGAACTCTCTTACAACCCCGCTTAACGCGCAAACACATTCAACAGAAAAACTTTTCTGCATTTCTCTACCACTCAACTCGAACACTATTCCAAAACCAAACCGCTCGCAAGCCCTGACCCCTGAACTGATAGCGCATGATGCTATCATTTTGGAACTTTCATGCCGACAGCCGGATAGCATTTGATTAGCTGGGCGCATTCGCACCATTATCCACCGTGAGCCGGAATAGCTGCTTCATGCCCCGATGTCGAATTTTCATGTCACGCTGAGCTACTCTCTGAGAAACTGTAGCCTGCCTGCCTAGTTCGCTCTTGAGCCTGGTAGAATAACAGACTGATTATACCTACTTCTTGCCTAAAAGTTCAAGTTCAAACATTGGAACTTCAAGCCTCCTCCTTCTTGGAAGGCATGGCTTCGACCTGCAACCGGAAGCCAAGTCTCTGTCGGTAAGGATTTGCTGACCTTGATGTGCTTCGAGAAATTCTCCCCTAACTCCAGGCATGTGCTCGATGCCCGGGCTTGTGGGACATGGACCGGGCCTCTGCCAGAAAGCCTGACGATCTCAGCTGATCGACGGCCTACAGAAGAACAGCAGGCAGCTGGCACCAGGCTTCCAACAACCCGGAAGCAGAAACGAAGCCGCTGGAGCCCATGATGC
The DNA here is from genome assembly GCA_905231915.1 of Symbiodinium necroappetens. NCBI lineage: Eukaryota > Dinophyceae > Suessiales > Symbiodiniaceae > Symbiodinium > Symbiodinium necroappetens. The sequence goes on from CAJNJA010007343.1 coordinate 4,330, forward strand.
CGACTATGAGTTGACTGGGAGCAACACGCGTTCAGCAGCATCTTGCGTCAGGCTTGTTAGCAGAACGGCCTGCAGATCAAACCCGAAATTTGTGCAGAACTGCGGTAGCAGACCGCACCTTGCCCTTACTGCCCGTTAGCTGCACGTAGCACCTGACACTCTGCTTGTTCCGAAGAGCTAGGAAAGACATGGATTTGCAAACAGCCGCTCATGAACAGCAAATCGATGCGGCTTCATCTCTTTTCGTTAACCATGCCTTTCAGAAGGCGAAGCGATGGCACACTGCGTGCAGTCCCACCGTTTTAGCAGGAAACAGCTTGGCCTGTGTACATCTACATGCTGTGAGACTGTCTTGAGCTGTCTTGGACAAGCAGTTTTTGCGCCCAGCATTGTCATTCCATCAAACGAGATGGCGATCCGTTCTGCCATGACGTCTATATGATGTGCCTTGTCTAAGATAGTAGAAAACGACGTGTGGGACAGCTCCAACCATGTGCCCAAGGACTCGCACGACGCTCGTGCACGAATTCGACGAGACTGCAGCTCAGCTGGCAACCGACGACTCATCCCTGACAGCGCGGGTATTTCGTTTCAAGGTCTAAATGATTCATCTGGAAGAAAGAGCCATTGTACTTGCACGATCGCTGCCTCGGCTGGCTCTGCATGAGCCTTGGTCGAGTACATGGCAGGAACGATTATTGTTGTGGGCACGAAGGGTTCACTAAGTCTGAATGAAGCAGTACAGTTTTTGCTAAACGAAGCCCCATTCCGCATTTTCGGAAGGGGTCCAGGCCGCTTGGCTCGTGCCAATCTCTCCTGCTCAAACGACGAAAAATACAAGACATGAGCCTTTGTGCGAGGACACTACAGCATTGATGGAGCTTGGGGCCGCGGAAGGTTCACACTCCCTGCACATTATCAGAAACTTGTTCACGGCTTTTGATTTTGCCATGGCATCGATTGCAAATCCATTCTCTTACTACTTCAAGCGACAGGGTGATTAGAAGATCCACTAATCTGAACACATACCTCGCAAACTCTGTAGTAGGATTCTGCACGATGGGTTTGTCCCCCTTGCTATTCGTGCGGGGGTGAATTCCAGAGCGAGTTGGAAAGTTCATTCACTGCCGAACACCACGCAGAATTCACTGCGGAACTCAGGTTAAGGACATACACAGTTGGAATTCACCTTCCAAGTCACTCTGAAATGGAAAATGCATGGCTTCACCTTTCACAAAGTGTCCTATGTGCGCTTCTTGCAAGACTAGCAGGCAATTGCCAGCACATCTGGAAACCTGATCACAACAAGACGGGAACTGTCATACAGAACATGTGAAGCGACATGTGCTTATCGCGGTCAGGCTATCTCCCTAGTGTATGCTAGGTCCAAAGACCTGCGAAGTGGGCGTACCGGCCCGGCGGGTCCTTGTTCATCGATTGCTCCACCTGCAAAGCCGCTCAAGTCTCCCGAAGTCTGAAGCCTTGGCATGGACCTGGGGTTTAGGCATTTTCGCAAGCAGCGTGAAGCACGTCCCCGGTCCCCAACCCTCGAGCCAACCCTTACAGGCGCTTGATGTGTCTGGATGGGACTTTGCAAGTCACCAAAGGCAGCGGAGCCTGCGTCATGTGGTCCTTCGCCAGCTTGGTGGCAAACTGGGCAGTCCGAGTCTGTCTGACTTCATCGAGTCGTTCCCAACTACACATGCAGCTAGTGGAGTTCGCTTCGAGACGAGGGTGCGTATGTTCTGACTGCTGTGAGCATCTTGCTCTTGCTGATGTACCTGCAACACATCAGCTAGCAGGGCCTTCTGACTCATTTGCTGCTGGAGAAAGGCGGCATTTTCCTGCAGGCAAATATCAAACTCCGAGCTTGTGCTGTCCCAAAGAGAACGGTGTCTGTGAAACTGCTGAGTCAGTCCCTACTACTCCCGATGCCTACCCTTCAATCGATGTTCACCAGGTCAACGCGAGCTGTTCGGCATTGCCGCGTGACAAGCCTTCTCGCGCTGCTTTCTCTGCAACACCTGGAGCGGTAGACATCAAAGTGTTGAGACGCACAGACTCGAAGGAAATGCAGACATCAATTAAGCCTAGCGTGAGCATGTCGGTATTCACACTTCGAACGAGATACATCATCATGTAGTACTTGGCTGTGCTCTCCAGATACTACAAAATGGGTCTGGGGCACAGGGATGCACACAGAGCCGCTTTGACACACAGCCACATCTTGAATTCTCTCTTATCAATGCAGCAGGTGAAATTTTTTGTGAGCAGTATCGTCTGCCTGCTGCCTCTCCTCCTCCATAGCAGCTGCAGCATCTTGATCCGAACGCTCTCGGCCTCCGGGAATACTTTCCAATGGCTGGAATGTGATACTTTTGCTCAGCTAGCCCGTGTCCGAGAGATGCAATGGATAATGGATACCCCACTATCGGCATGCCACGTTCACCGACTAAGTCTGTGAGACACTGCTGGGAGATTGTATGCCGCATGTGTTCGTCTTATGAAGGCTGGCTATAAACGAAACACCTCGACGCACTCTGGGCGCAGAGCGTTTTCGCTGTTCCTCCTTCTCTGCCGCCTCAAAGGCGCGGCATGCAGCATTGAATCCCCTGTCTTTTGTCAAACGTGCCTTCTGGAAAGCTTGCTCCTCGAGCTGCTTCGAGAGGAACGCTGCCTCAGTCAAGAGGGGGGCAAGAGTTATGGATACACGGAAGAAGACGAAGCCGAGCTGCGCCCTCCATCTGCATCCTCTTCAGTTTGCTTTGCCTGGCACTCGCACCCCAAGCCCTGGAAGGTGGACCGTCAGTGCGCTTAAAAGCCACAAGAAACTCGGGTCTGCTTGCAACCACTTTTTTGTATTCGCTCCCTGACAGTGCTGGATCAGCCGCGCTGTAAGCTGGTTGTTGCGCGTGATTGACCTATCCTGCCCAGCAGCTGGGCATGTGGCTGCTTCCAGCGTCCATTCCGGTGACCGACGATCTGGATCTCAAGAGGGTGATGATGAGCGTGCTGTGTTCACAATCCAAACGAAAGTGGCTGACAGCGCCATGGTCAGTTATCCTCGAGTCTCAACATCTCAAACAGCTCTCGTCCGGAGGTGGTCGAACACAACTGGCTGTCCAGGTCCACAGCCACACCTCCAGGTCCATGCTGTCGCTCTCAAGCTCCTGCTGGTGTGGCATGCGACCCGCCACCTAGGCCGTCTGCCCCTAGGGAGACAACGATTGGACAGCGAGGTCGATATTCCCAACCTTGAAGATGACTGCCCGTACCTACAATCCCTGCTCTGCAATGCCGCCAGAATCATTAAGCGCTTTCATCTCTGATCTGCTCGAACCCCGCTATCCGAAGTCTACACACCAAGGAAATAGTCAGACTCCTCTGTGCCCACCCGCGGCAATAGCTCCGGTGCCAGGGGGCCTCCGGCTGCCAGCTCTCCCAACCTGGGCTATGTGAAAACATGCGAGGAGCTGGGCCTCATGCCTGCGTCAATTGCTCCCTTTGTGTTGGCCACGCAATGAGGCTCTTGCACGGCTCTGGCAGTGCAGTCTGGTTCCGATGCATGTAGATTTCCAGGTCATACTGCAATATACTGCAATCACATATAGAGGCGGGACCACACGCTGCCTCTCCCAGAGGGAAGGTCACAGGTGCATTCGAGCGTCAGCTTGTCACGGCTGACATCAAAGCTGTCCAAATTCTTCGCAGGCTTCCAAAGCTCCTTGCATCGCAGGTCTTGCAGCTGTATGTCGTTGTTCAAAGTCAAACGCATGTAATTGGCAAAGTCGTCAATTTCGTCCCGAAACGGAACTATCACATCAACTCCATTTTCTAGGCCTCAGGCCACCGCTACATCTTGGAAGTACTGATGAGGCGTGGCTGCCATGGAAGCCGGCTCAAGGAGACCTTGCTTCTAGATTCTTGTCAGCTTGGCTCGTCGGTGTTGCCACTATATGCAGTTCTGACCTTTAAGAGGTCGAAAGCCTTCAGCCAGGCTCCAGGCGGGCTCTCTTGACCGGCGGCTGCTCCATCCAAACCCTGAGAAGGTTCAAAGCAGAGGCAGCTTCCGCAACTTCCTTCCTGGGGCTCAAGGGATCGCGGAGGAGCACTCTGCACGCGCCGCTGGGTTGCACATGGCTGAGCTGGAAGTCCATGGCGAAGACCCCTTAAGCACTTGACTACCTAGTATCTAGAAAGGCTGCAAGCCGCACATGGCCTTGTTTGGACGCGAGAGCGACACTTCTTTCAGGATTGATTAGATGTTCAGTGCGCTCAGAATCGGATACAGTGAAATCGGCAGTCGGCGCCTGAAGCATTGCTTCAACAGGGGCAGCGCGAAGGTCTTACGCAACCAAGGGGGACGTGCGACAGCGTGGATTGGTCATTCCTGTGCAATGGTGGCAGCAACGCTTCTCTTTGAAGGCTTCCTGCCGTCACACCGGGACCAAGGCATGTCGGAATACAGATACCGTAACGCAAGTTAGCTCTGCTCACCGGCCTCATCTCTCGCATTCTTCTCTTCTTGGTATCTTCGAGCACGGTCCTCCTCCTGCATGGCAGAAACTGCTTTTGTTGTGACAACTTGAGCCTGCCTTTCCTTCATGTCAAGCGGACTTGGGTACAAAGCCACTTCGCAGCTATTTTAGCTCGACAAGCGATGTCATCGTCATGCCTCATGCTAAAGCCAGCTTCCACGGGTGACTAGCCGAACTGGTCCACATCGGAAGAGTCAGAGGTTCCTTCGCAGTCTGTGCTGGACTGCAGGTCAAGCTCCCAAGTGTACACCGATGGCTTGATACAGTTCACGATGCATCGGCCGATGAAAAAGAATGTGGCAAGCAAGCCCAGCAATCCGGTATAACCAATCAAGACAAACGAATACCGCCAATCAATGAAGAAGTAAAAGAAAAACTTGTAAGCTGCGAAGAAAAACCACGAGAAGATAACATACAATCCACCGTAATAGAACATGAAAACCAGGTGGTAGCTGGTAATGCAAAGCCCATTCAAGCACGTCTCCGTGAGCATGAAGATAAAATTCAAGTTGTGGGCAGCCAGAGCTGGTACGGAGAGTAGGCCTGAATCATTGCCGTATGTCTGATATGCCAAAGGCAGAAGCACTGACCAAACCAAAAGGCAGATCAGGCAGGACACCGGAAGCAGTACTTCGAAGAGGACCCAGGCTGAACAGCAGAAGACCTTTGCCACAGAACCATTGGCGGGGATGATACTCATGGCATCGGAGATCGAAGCAAAGGCTGCCAGTAGATTGTAGAATCCAATCAAGGTCCAGCTCCATACTGTGAACGTGGCAAAGGCCATCCATGAGCTTACCAGCGGGTTATCCTCAGCCTGCAATACCATCATTGCATCAGTAAGCACCACGATGAAAAAGCAGCATAATCTATAGATTGCCATACATCGCAAACTTAAGCCCCGAGAGCTTTCGGAGACATGCTTCCAGCTTATTGTGTGCCATCTCATCCTTCCTGGTGTCTGCAGGAGCTGTGAATACTAGCTAAAAACAACAGTCTCAGGCAGTGGATGGGGAAAATAAATTGCTACCGATTGCCAAGAAGCCCGTGCACTCGAAGTAAACATGAGTTGCAATCAGCAGCGTCAATGCAATTGATACGTAAGCAACTGCACTGTACTCCCAAGTTGCAGCATCGGGTGGCTCCGTCGTCATGGCTTCCTGCTGCTCCTACAAGCAATCCTTTTGTTGCAGTGGCCCATGGGACTGCTGGAACCCAACGAATTCTGGTAGTCTAAACAAAGCTATTTCACGTTAGCAGTCCGACTGCTCCGACTGGAATCTTGCGCAGCTGCCCTTGACATCAAAGCTGTCTGCGGAATCCCTGCCATCTGTGCTCACACTGCCACACAATGCAGAACAGGAAGCATGCATATCATTTCGGCTCGCGAGCTCTTGCAGGCTGAAGCGATCGGCGCTTGAAAACTTAATGCGAAAACTGGAATATCTGACATTGCAGTTGCTATCTTACTATCTTCATCAAATGGACAGTCCTTCGCTTCGGGGCACCGGCCGCAAAAAAGGCATCCTTGAGGATTAGAGGCCCAGTTGCTCGATGGCATCTTTGCCTGTGGCACCCTCTGCAGCGATGATCCCCATAATGGAGAACATCGCGAAGCGGCCGTTGTTGAGCTCGCGATTGCGCATGTCGTCTGTGTACTGGCCTATGCGAAGCGGGTCGCCGAAGTTCCCTGCTCCCTTCGAGATATCATCCTTGAACAGTGTGAACTCCAGGAGTCCAGCGATGGCGGTCAGAACGATCATGCCAAAGGCAGCAGGGTTGCTGAAGACTGCTGCGAAACCTGAGGGCATCGGTTCGCCCCAAGTTGTCTTGCTGAACCAGCCAAACCTCAAGTAATGCTGGCCAATCGCTCCTATACATGCCATCATGGCAACTCGGCCGTGCTTGATCTCACAGACACGGTACTCGTAGAATGTCTGTTCATCTTTGGGGGAAATCCCCAAGGGGTCCCAAAAACCCAAGGGTTCGGTCACGCCCAACTGCTCGCTGGGTTCGAACCGCTTCTTTCTGCCTTTTTCTCTTTTGGGGAGCTTCTTAGTCTTTGCAGTCTTCGCCAACAAAGCCACTCTGGAGGCTTGGCGTGAGCTGAGGCAAACTGCGCCGGTTAGGCATGCAACCGTGCTCAAACTCCAAGCTCCTGGGGTCTTTAAACTGCAGGACTGACTGGGTGCTCCGCCCCTCAGCGGCAGAGTTTGGATAGAAGTGCCTCTCAAAGGTGCGACCAGCGCCATGACGGCCGAGGCAACCCGACTTGAACCGACGTAACCTTTCACGACACCACTCAGTCGTGGCATGGTGTGCAAAGGAGCTCAAGCACTGCTTATGGCCGAATTTGTTCCTACTGCAGTTGCAGCCTCCTGCTGGAGCTTCGCCTGCTGACTTCCAGCTCCAGCCTGACGGAGTGTGACAAGTGACAATTGAAGTGGCGAATTCCTCGCAAACAAGCTGCCTCGTACTGTGCCAAGGCTTGGCCCTTGCAGTCGCGGCAAACACCAGGGTCTGATGCATCCGACATTGCTGCGCATGGCTGCGCCATGCTGGCTACCTGCTTGTCCTTGATCTTCTGTATCGCCTCCGCACCTGAGCTCGGTGTCAGCCACATGCCACGGCCCAAGCGGCGCTTCTCTCTCGTGTTGTAAAGGGCTGTCGAGGTCCTAACGTCGCCGCTCCTGGTCCTCCATGAGAGCCTAAATGAATCCGAGTCTGCATCTGCAAATGTCGACAGGATTGTGCATCCGCAGGTGCTGTGGTGCGGTATGGCTTTCACAGACATGCTGAACTCAGGGGCTGACACCGCATTATGTGCCCTCTGTACGGGCCTGCAGATCGGTGGCGGTGCTTCCGCACGTGGTCGGCGCTGCCCAACGGCATCCAGTCCCATCTTCTCATCCGCAAATTTCCGTAGCTCGGGCGCGGGCGAGCCACCGCACGCCGGCGCGTGTACTTCTAGAGCCCACTTTTCGACTGCTCCAGTTCCCGGTACGCCACCCACCCCCATGTCCCAGATTCCCCAGCCGCTTGTCACCCATCCAGGGCGTGTGCATTCCCCACCAGGGCTGTTCGGGGAAAAAGCTCAACAGACACCAAGACCGAGCCCAGCTGTCCGCTACACCGTGCCATCTCGCAGGAGCAGGCTTCATCAATTTTTCCCGTGTGACTTTTCCCGGTCCCGTGTGGGTACTATGCCATACGACTATTCCGAGGCGTCGTCATGTCATTGGCCTTCATGCTTGCCAGTCCAATCAGCATGAGTGCAGCATACATCCTCGATGATTAGCACTGTGACATACTGCGACGACATTTTGACATCTTTGGTGCCTTTCGCTGGCTCTTTCATGCCTCATGCCTGTTGACACATCCGATATTCTTAATCATAGTTTGTCGCCGCCCCCAGGATCCATTACTACTGATCAGCTCCCTGCGGCCTGCAGGGTGGCCAATTGAAACGAAAAGGCTTGGGTGCGATCAAGCGAGTCTCAACAGACGTGGCTATCTGTCTGGAAACATCTGGAAACACTGTCATGATCTCATGCTTCAATCCGCACGACCGGCGAGGATCGTTGCTCTCAGTGTCGAGCAATCTGCGCTTGCATCAATGCCATGTCCTGTGATCATTCGGGCAAAGACAGAGAAACGTTTCCTTGATCGTCGCAAAACAGATAGGAAGCCATACAGGCGGAAGCAGGCGTGGACATTGCATGATGATGATGTCGCAAAGGTCAGCAAACTGAAACTCTCACTTTCTGAAACGGGCGCTGCGGTGGCTCCGGAGCCTTCTTTGCTTCCTCCTGCTTCTGCAGTGCCTCCAGCAGGGGTTTTGTGCATGTCGGTGCCCGCAGGCCCCAAGGCCAGATTTCGGCTGCGCTTGGATTCTGCTTGGCCTTCTGCTCGACAGCTTGCTTTGCTGCTTCTGCCATCTGCTTGGCGACTTCCTCTCACGCTCTGCGAGCATGCATTACAAACTGTACTTCAGAGAACGGCTGTACGTGTCTGCGACAGAACTAGACCAAGTAGGGAGATGTGCACGTTCCACCTGTTGCTTGCGCTTCTTCCTCTCCTCGGCTTCTTCTTGCTGAAGCTTAGCTTCGGCTGCCTCATGGGAAGCTCGGAAACCACAGCGGAAGCTCGGCATTGGCCAGGGCAGCAGGTGCACCTGTTTCGCCATGTCCTCCTCGAGCTGAGCCGACAGGCGCGCCTCGGCCCGCTTCCGCTGGCGGCCAGCCTGAAGCCGGCGGCCCGCAGTGATCCGCAGTGCTCCCGTCGAATCCGTCCGGCGGGTGCCTCTGCATGCCTTTCCTGCTCTTGATTGAACTTCCGCTGAGCCTCAAGTGAGATCTCCAGAACTTGAAGGACTTCCGGCAAAGCTGTCACCTCTTGTTGCTGTGCTTTCTTGACTCGCTCCTCCTCTTGCCACCTCCAGCGCTGCGAGGCACAGGACTTTGCCACCACATAGTGACATGAGCAGGTAATGCACATGCGCCATGTTGCTCAGGCCAGCTCTGATCGGCATCTGCCTGCAAACATGTCGCATGTTTCTTTGCCGAAGCCTCCGACCGGAAGCCGTTTGGGGTTCTGAGCTCCCCTGCTGTGCCATGTGGAACAGTATACCCCCCTCTCATCCCCGTCTCCCAGTACTAACATCTACTAATCCGACTGAGACGTCTCCAAACTGCCCTCCAGCCGCATCAAGAATCGACATCGGTTTCGTGGGAGCCTTGGGAAGCAAGTGATTTTTTCGGGAGGGAACTCATTCTAGACATTCTTTGTCCAATTCCTTGCGACAGGACACGTGACCTGAATTTTGGGACTGGCAAGTCGTTCGCACAAATACGGCGAGTTAAGCGAGCATACTGAAAAATGAATCTGATGCCTCACGCCACTCATGAGCCCAAGCTGCTGGGAAGCCCTGATGAGAGGTCCTGAAAAGAAACCAAAAACATCGCTGCAATTGCTCTCAAGCCTTCATCCTGCCACCCCAGTTCATCATGGAGGACTTGTACTCACTGTCCTGCACCACTTCATGTTCCAGTCCCACACTTCTAGACCCTGACAACTGCCGGTACGAGGCTGCACCCGTGAAGCGTCCTTCTGACGTGCTTCTCGGACCTGCAGTCACCATCACGAGATGCCCCGAGTCTGGGAGGGGTTCTGCAGCCCTCGACAGCACTTGCTGCTACTGCATTTACAACTAGTAAACCTTCTTCGTCCCTCAGATCGGGAAACCGGCCTGCTCTTCTAGTATGCTTTTCTGCCTGTGATCACCGAAATCGAGACGGCCGGAGAGCTTGCGGATGCTAGCGGCACCCATTGAGTTACAGAACGAGCACCCGCCTGACTTTTCGCTCGATGGCCTGCTTCTGCTGCATGCTCTCCTTCGGGCTCGGCTCCGACAGCGACGATTCGAGTCTGCATGCACCCTGCTAGTCCACACTGAATCAAAAACCGTGTAGCAAAGCCTACCTGCAGCAAGCCGTCGATTGCATCAACCTCATGGACGAGCCTGCCAGAGTTGGAGCAAGGCTGCTCGGTGCACGATGGTTCTCGCATGGATTGCTGCAGGTCCATGTAACAGTAGATGGGGTAGAATAGCTTGTTCTTGCGGATGGTGCTCTTGCAACCCCTAGCGCACCACCAGCTATCAGCAAAGCAATACTCTTAAACTTGTCGTTAATGTATGTCGCTGCCTGCGAAAGCAGTTTTGAATGCCTCAAGACGGCGGTGTTTTCGGAACCTCGACTGAACAATAGACCGTGGGTCTGAGTGCGGCAGCTGGCGCAGCCATTCCACCTGTCTGCAATAGTGTCGCATTTTTCTTGGTTTTTCGTCCACACCTTTCCCAGCAAGCCTTCGACTGCCGCCGCTGATCTGCAGTAGCTCCAACCCCTCTTGAGCACCTACCTGATTTCTCCTGCACTTACTTCTGACGTAGCCGCTGCAAACAACCAAGTTGAGTTTTTTGTGCGAGATCTAATACGATCGCTGTAGCATCACCACTCCCTTGTTGGGGGCGGCGTGACCCCGCTGAATCCATTTCAGGATTTGGGTTGAAATAGTTTAGAAAGGGGGGGTGAAATTTGAGGCGACTGGTCTGGTTCGAGTGAAAAAGTAAGTACGTAGCGGCCTCATAGGACTACGCTGTGACATGTTGCCGGGAAACGCGGTCCCACAACCCGTTCCCCTGCTTGTTGCAGCCCACCGGTGATTCTATTGGCCTGGCAGCAGAGGACAAAATAATGACCATGCACACTATCTAAATGGTCCTAGTTTATAGCATTTCAGTATACTTCTTTTAGAAATCTGGTGAAGGCCTATAATGGAGGCCAAGAATCAGCATCAACTGGCATGGTAAGAATTTAACTGATTTCGAACAGAAACCTAGTACAAGATGTACAAGTGGAACAATCGAGGCCAACAAGCAGCATAAATGATCTGGCATGGTAGGAATTCAGTAGATGTCTAACAAAAACTTGTTGAGGCCTTGCAAAGGATGCCGAGAATCACCATCTGAAAGCCCTGCAAAAAGTTTTGTATCCGCTGTAACCTTGAAATGTCCTGGTTGCCGACATCACAGGCAGAACCCTGAAAAATCAACTGTTTCCTCACCTTCCCGGGTCTTAAGCTCGACGTCCCAAAACAAAAACGCGAAATATTTCAGAGCCTTACCCCCTCCCCTCATTTCAAAGCACAGGAGGGTGGTGATGCTGTAGCCCATTTAAAATTTGAGATGGTATCGCTGGGACTTTGGCCCAATAACATTGGATAGGAAGGTCTAATTCATGCCACAAGACGAACGCATTGACCTATTTTCACAGGAAGGCTGCACAACGAAATCGAACAGGACGATGTCTGCACATATCCATCTAGGGCAACATCTACATGTACATATACATATTACATACATACATATACATGTCCATGCCCACGTCATTCCATGTCCACGTCCATGTACATATAAAAGCACATATCACACGTTACACTCTACATATACCATATTGCATATGTCACATGGCACGTCTGAATTTGCAGATCTGGCATCTCACACCGCATATGTAATATTTCGAGAACGGTAAGTCATATGAGCCATATCGCATTTGCCAAATGCCACCTATTCTATCTTGTATATCATGTGTCATGTGTCACATATATATATATGGTCACACCCCCCCCATGATCCACACGAACCTGCTTTTCAACTACTGCTGCGTAGTCTTACGTCCCAAGATGCTTAGTCGTAGAGTCCAAATCTATCGTTATTTACGGTGTTTTCTGCAATTCATGTACATGTATACCTGACTCTCCTGACTCTTGTATTCCTTTACA
>CAJNJA010007344.1:0-12319 GCA_905231915.1 Symbiodinium necroappetens
CACACCACAACACACGTCTCGCGTGGTGGTGTGCGCGGAGCATCGACACACCCTAAACCCTAAACCCTAAACCCTAAACCCTAAACCCTAAACCCTAAACCCTAAACCCTAATCCTTATCAAGATTGAAGGTTTAGCCCTGAATCAAGGAGTTTTGGAGCCTGGGTGGGGCATTGCGAGAAAGTTCGGTAGACATATACAGTCAGCCATGTATGCTTTCCTTAGAGTGAAGTAGCTTGAGCTTGCTTCCGTAGCAAGCAGCCAGAGGAGGGCCAAGACTTGCCGAAGGAGGGAACTCTTTCAGCACTTGGGGTCTCCGAAAGCTCCAAGCTCGAGTGCAAGCACGATTGCATGCCCGGAAGGTATCAAATGTTCGTGAAGACACTCACGGGCAAAACGCTGATCTTGGACGTAGAGGGAAGCGACACCGTGGCCGAATTAAAAGCACAGATTCAGGACCGCGAAGGCATCCCTCCCGATCAGCAACGCTTGATTTTCGCCGGGAAGCAGTTGGAAGACGGACGGACTTTGTCAGCTTACAACATTCAAGAAGAGTCCACTTTATACCTCGTCTTGCGTCTGAGGGAGGTGCCTGCGTCTCATCCAGCAATTGGCATCTCACAAGGCTCCAAGCCCGAGTGCATGCTCCATAGCAAGCCCGACTGCAATCCCGGAAGCTATCAGGTGTATGTGAAGACGCTCACGGGCAAAAGGGTGATCTTGGACGCACAAGGGAGCGACACCGTGGCCGATTTTAAAGCACAGATTCAGGACCGCGAAGGCGTCCCTCCCGATCAGCAGCGCTTGATTTTCGCTGGGAAGCAGCTAGAAGACGGACGGGCTTTGTCAGACTACGACATTCAAGATCAGTCAACTTTACACCTCGTCTGGCGTCTGAGCTGCAATCCCGGAAGCTATCAAGTGTTTGTGAAGATGCTCACGGGACAAACGCTGACCTTGGACGTAGAAGACAGCGACACCATCGACAACTTGAAAGCAAAGATTCAAGCAAAAGTAGGCACCCCTCCCGATCAGCAGCGCTTGATGTTCGCCGGGATGCAGCTAGACGACGGACGGACTCTGTCAGACTACGGCATCCAGAAGGAGTCCACCTTACACATGATCTTGCGTCTGCGTGGGGGCATGTATGATCCGATCTCCGGCCGCCAGGGCTTCGAGGTGCTCTCGGACAGAATCCTCTTTGAGGATGGAGAATCCTGGCAGTTGGACGGGAGTCCGGAAAGCCTAGTTTGCTGGAGCCAAGGTAAGGTCGTGTCGTTCCCTTCAAAAGAAGAGCTGCCAGGTACCAGCTTGGGATAGTCTTTGTTTTTGATTTCTGGTGATTGGTTGCTATAGTTGTTTGTGATGAATGACTTCGCGGGGTGTTGAAAGCAAGACCTAGGATGGTGAGCTACCTGGAGTCATCTCGCGTGGAGTTCCTGCTTCGTCGGTTGGAACAGGTCCAGAGCCTTAGTCGTAGAGTAAGTAACTTTTCACCTTACTGGGGTATTACAATCCCGGTATGGTAATCCAAAGGCTTACATTTAGCTCCCCCTTGATACTGGACACTAAACCCTAAACCCTAAACCGTAAGGAGCAGCAGCCAGGAAATCGAGAAGCAAGCAGGTCTGTGGATGTCCAGAGCAGCGTCAAGCAGCGTCGCGCACAATGTAGACATCCAGGATACATCGGACTAGAGAGTGCGGCGCTATAGAGCGTCGTGGCGTTGTACGTGCACATGTGTGTAAAACACACGTGCATGTATGTATGTATGTATGTATGTATGTACGCACCGGACATAGTAGTGCTATACATGCTCATTCCGAGCCAAGCCATGACAGCAGATCAGATTGTACAGCAGATGCACCGGGAGATCAGAGAGATGTCGTGCTCACACCGTCTCAGAAAATGTCACCGCCAAGGATGGGAGCTTTCTCTAGCCGATTCTAGTCTCGACACCGGGTGTATCGACGCCGCACGTCGGATAGCTACAAGGAAACTGCCCAGACGTGGCATTTGTAGAACTTTGAGCAGATTGAATTTTTGTGAGGCTTCTATAGCCCGCAAGGGGCCCCGCAGGATTGATACAGATCTTCATGTAAGGGTTTTCGAGGGGGAGTACTACGGGGGTCGGAATAACTAGCAAGGGTATTCCCTTATCGTCCTTGTTATATGTTATCATTATACTGTAGGTACCCTGCCTATGCATGGAGGCCATTAAGGCTTATAGAAACCCTTACAGACCCTTTATGAAACTCCTGAAAGAAAGGCTGTAGGGTCTAGTGTTTAGCAGCCAGAAGTCGACACCTTCTCTCATGTTTAATCGCAACTCACCACGGAGTGGGCTACGCGGCTTGGGCTCTCGGCATGTTGAGGCTGCGACAGAACCTCCATCTAAGCCGTGACCCCCAAACCCTAAGCCCTACACCAAGAACCCCTCGCGAGTCTCTATGGTTTCTGATGATGAGGGGTTAGGGTTTGGGGTTTAGGGTGTTGGGGCTTGGGGTTTAGGGTTCAGGGTCTATTCTTTTATTTGCGTTGTCCTTGAAGTCTGGTATTGTAGATCTTTGTTGCTTCTGGTATTTTGGAAACCCTAAACCCTAAACCCTAAACTCTAAACCCTAAACCCTAAACTCCAAGCCCTAAGCCCTAAACCCTAAACCTTAAACCCTAAACCCTAAACTCGAAACCGTGTCTAACGCAAATCCCTGCCGATGCCTCGCAATTCAGTGCTCAGGGCAAGGTTTCAGGCTGTGGTGCCTTAAGCGAAGCCCAAAACCGCAAACGCTTGAGCTCTGAACCTTAAGCTGGCTCAGGGTTTGGGTTTTGGAGTTTAGGGCTTAGGGTTTGAGTTTTTGGGTTTAGGGATTAGGGTTTAGGGCTTAGGGCTTAGGGTTTGAGTTTGTTGGGTTCAGGGTTTAGGCTACTTACGCTCCATCGGCTTCCTCTCATTTGCATGGACTGATGAGCATTCAAGCCTGAGCCCAATTCTTCGCGAATCCTCAACCCCGGTGAGCTGAACCCTATTACCCCTGATATAAGCTCGAAGATTCTATACCCTAAACCCTAAACCCTGAACCCTAAACCCTGAACCCTAAACCCTATACCCTAAACGCCCATGGACCTAAATGGCCCCTGAGCCTCGGAGCCTTGAAAAGCCCTCAGAAGCCCCTTTCAGCCGCAGAGCGAAGTTGTAGAAGCATCTGCTTTATGTCGTTTGGTAGCTTGGTAGCCTTGTGAAGCAAGCAGAAACATATCTCCGTCACAGAAGTATCATGAACCGTCTGAGAACATGTTCCGGCAGCAGATCCTACCTGCATTTTGTGAGGCTCCCAGCTGCACTGTGTAGGCCCTGACGTTGACTTGCCCTTCAGTCTTGGTCATGGTTTTGGACATTGAGGCGCTGCGGTGTTCCCTCCAGAACAAGCCGTTCTGCACCAAGGAAAAGGCGCTGCTCCAGATGATCCAACAGTTTGAGGCCATCCAACTTCAACAGCAAAACCTGCTTGAGACGGCGAAAGGCCTTATGACCTTCAACCTGAAAGTTCTTCTCTCTCACGAAAGACGCGAAGTTAGAGACATCACCGTGGAGGCCACGCCCTTCGACACAGTCTCGGCCGTTATCCAGCGGCTTGCAAGTAGTCTCGGAGTGGGCCCGAGACGACTCAGCATCACCAAGGACTGGTTGTTGTGAGAAAGCTGATTAAGCTTGTACAGTAAGCCATATGCTCTTCTAGAGTGAGGTAGCTTGAGCTTGCTTCCGCAACAAGCAGCCAGAGGACGGCCAAGACTTGCCGAGGGAGGGGACTCTTTCAGCACTCGGGATCTCAGAAAGCTCCAAGCTCGATGGCAAGCTCTCCTGCAGACCCGGAAGCTATGAAGTGTATGTGAAGACACTCACGGGAAAAAGACGGTGACCTTGGACGCAGGAAAAAGCGTCAGCATCGACGACTTGAAAGCACAGATTAATGACATAGAAGGCCTCGCTCCCGATCAGCAGCGCTTGATTTTCGCTGGGAAGCAGCTAGAAGACGGACGGACCCTGTCAGATTACAACATCGAGAGGGAGTCCACTTTACACCTCGTCTTGAGACTGCGTGGGGGCATGTATGATCCGATCTCCGGGCGCAGGGGCTTCGAAGTGCTCTCGGACAGAATCGTCTTTGAGGGTCCGGGTGGGGAACCTTTGTCATGGTTGGGTAACGTTTCAGGTTTCTATGGGCACTTAAACCCTAAACCCCAAACCCGAGAAGGAATACTTAAACCCTAAACCCTAAACCCAAGAAGGAATACTTAAGCCCTATGAACCCTAGACTCACCCCAAGCAGGAATACCTAAACCCCAAACCCTAAAACCAAGAAGGAATAGGCGTTTAGACTTAGACTTTCACTACGATCCCAATACCATGGACCGAGGAATCCTGGAAGTTCGATGGGAGTCCGGAGACCCTACAGTTCTACAGCGATGATAAGCAGGAGACCCTGTCCTTTTCTTCGAAGGAAGAGATGCAAGGTCGCAGCTTGTTTTAGGGTTTAGGGTTTTAGGGTTTAGGGTTTATGGTTTTAGCGTTTGGGGTTTAGGGTTTTGTTGTGATTTCTTCTGATGGGTTGCCATGGTTCTGGGTGAGGCATGATTTTTCTGGGGGTTGTGGAAAGCAAGACCTAGGATGGTGAGCTACTTGGAGTCGTCTCGCGTGGAGTTCCTGCTTCGTCGCTTGGAACAGGTGCAGAGCAGCAGCCAGGAAATCGAGAAGGAAGCCGGTCTGTGGATGTCCAGAGCAGTGTCTGGCAGTGTCGGACACAGCTTAGACATCCAGGAGACAACGGAGCAGAGAATGCAGAGCTGTAGAGCGTTGTTCTTCAATGAAAGGTATAAACATGTTTGTACGCGGTCCGTCTGTCTGATTGTCTTTCTGTTTATAGGTATGTATGTAGGTGGTACTACTATACGGGGTCATTGCAGCAGAGCCAAGCCATGACCTCAGATCACATTGCACCGCAGATGTGACTTGTTTGAGATGTCGTGCTCACACCGTCGCGGACGACGTCGCTGCGCAGGGTGTAAGCTTTCTCCAGCCTCAAGCAGTGGGGAAAGGGATGCGTGGCATAGATGTCGCGTAGCTGCAAGGCAACTGCCCAAAAGTGGCATTGCTCGAACTTTGAGTTCTGATTGAAACATGTGAGGGTTCTTTAATTTATAGACTCCCCAAACCTTAACCCCTAAACCCTAAACCCTACTTCAGACTGCAGGGGGCCTCGTGGGGTCGACTGACGGCTCCATGTCGGGATTTTCGAGGGGAGGCGCCGTAGCGCTTTTTTGCAATTCTGGGCCTCCTCGTGCTACGCACTGGGCTGCTTTTGGGGGGCACAGAGTGAAGGGGCCTGGGCTTGGGTCGGATAGTTTGGTTTAGGGTTTCGGGCTTAGGGTTTTAACCTTGCCTTGCCCCTCGAGTTTGCATGCCTGGACTTCAACCGTCATAACAACCCCAGAAGACAAGGGCCTTCAACATTAGGGTTTAGGGTCTTAGGGTTTTAGGTTTTAAGGTTTATTTTAGGGTTCAGGGTTTAGGGTTTAAGGGCCGTAAATATTTCTCCTGGTGCATGTTGTCTTGGCTGCAAGGGCATTAACCATTGGAACAGGGCTTTGGGTGTCTCATATTGCCTTCAAGATCAGCGACCGTATATGAAGCCCTTTTCTGCCTTTGCAGGCCCACCCGGTGAGCCAATGGGCCTGAAGCGCTCAATCTCATAAATCCTAACCCTCCACCCTCATAAGCCCTATAGATTATACTACATCTTATACATCCTAACCTTCCACCCTGATAAACCCTATAGGGTATACTAAATCTTATACATCCTAACCTTCCACACTCAGAAGCCCTATAGGCTATACTAAACCTTATAAACCCTAACCTTCCACCCTCATAAAACCTATAGATTATACTAAACCTTATAAATCCTAACCTTCCACCTTCATAAACCCTATACCCAACATAAACACCCAGCAACCAAAGCGTTCCCGAGCCTTCACAATGCTCAAAAGCCCCTAAGCTCCACAGCCCTCATAAACCGCCTTATTAGGGTTTAGGGCTTTAGGGTTTCAGGGTTTAGGGTTTAGGTATTAAGGTTTAGGGTTTAGGGTTTAGGTATCAGGGTTTAGGGTTTAGGTATTATTGATGCCGAAATCGTAAACCCTAAACCCGCGCCCTCTTGCAAACAGGAAATTGCCAATGCCCCTCAGGTAGAGAGGCTCGCTCGGGCTTCGGATTAGGGCTCCTGTTTAAGGGTTTAGGGTTGGTGCCTTTACGGGCTGCTGGTTTGTTGTGTTTTTTTTTGTAGGTTTATGGTTCATCTGCGGTTGGGGTTTAGGGTTTAGGACGCAGTGCCTAGGGTTTTATGATTTGGGGCTGAGGGTTGAGGGTAAGAGTCATCGGATTTTGGGGCCTTGGGCGTCGGTTTCGGGTTTTTCACCACGTCCACATCCCGAGCGAAAGAGAGTGGCTATTATTGCGGTCTAGCCCACCTAAGTTTGTTGCACCTTTTTTGTTATAGTACGAATCCACGAAAATACCAACCATAACCATGCTAATGTTTTTTGGTCGGAGGGCATATGTTTTGCCCAGAATACCTGCTGCACCCCTCCGGGCCAGGGGACATGTTGGGCCCCTTGATGGAACCCTAAACTTAAGGGTTTAAGGTTTAGTGCGCTGATAGTGAACACGAGCGGTTCAGTGTGTCTAAACTTAAATCCCCGAGAAGCATGAGACCACGTCAACCTCTATAAAGCCGTATGCAGCTTCGCTCAAGAGCGGTTTGCATCAAAAGACTGATTATCAAATGGACACAACAAAGCCACCAGGCTGAACTTGAAATTTTCAACCCGACGCCCTAATCCCTAAACCCTATTATAAGCCCTAAACCCTCAAACCTAAACCCTGAACCCTGACCCCTAAACCCAAAACTTGAACCCAAAGCCCTACACCTTCAACCCTTAAAGTCTAAACCCAATTAAAAGGCGCAGAAGCCGCAGCCGGCAAAGGGAGGCGAAGCCGAAGGCGAAGCTTTTTTTCAGTTTTGGGGTTTTTGGGGGCCCTATAAGGTGTATATATATATATATAGGTTTCTTATAGGCATGCCTTGAAGGAATCTATAAAGGCTTAGCTAGGCTGAGGGGTTTTGGGTTTAGGGTTTTGGGGTTTAAGGCTTGTGGATCGAGGGGTCGAGGGTTCAGGGTCTTTAGGTCGCGTTTCGGTACGGTTTACCTCTGTTGACCGACAAGGGCCTACAGCACCTTAAGTTTGTTAAGCGCCCTACGCTTTGGGTCCTTGCCAGCAGAGCTAGGCGCAGGAGTCACCTAGACCCTAGACGCCTAAAGCCCGAAACCCTAAGAGCTAAAACCTTAAAGCCCTAAAGCCTAATCAACCCTGAACCCCAGACCCTACGTCTGAGGCGGGGCGTAAATTGCTCCTCAGTGCCTTAGCTCATCCCTGCGTGGAGGGTGTATGGCTTGCACCGCCGTGCGGCACCGCTTCGCGTGCCCGTGACATTCATTTTCGGTGCGTCCCCGCCTTTGCGATCCCGCGAGCACCCAGATGGCCTCCTGGGTCTCTCACCAGTGCACTCCGCCAGGCTTGAGGCCGCCAATCACCTCTATCAGATGTGTGCTGATAGTTGTGCTGCTTGCCCCCAACAAGGGGTTGGCAGCTGGGGTAGAGAACCCCGCCGCAACTCATATTTGTGGCTGACGTCAGCGTGGCGCCGCCCTTAACCCCAAACCCGTATAAGCCCTAAAACCCTAATTCCTCCTACTAAGCCTTTACAGATGCCATTCCCGGTCCGAAACACAAAACGGGGGCAGTAGAAGGAGGTACCCTGAACCCCATCTAAACTCGGCAGAGCCTAAACCCTCAAGCTTAAAGCAAGCTTAAGACCTAAACCAATTAGGGCAGTATCAGGAGGTACCCTAGGCCCTAAACCCATCGAAAGGCTATAAACCAAAGACCCTACAACAGTGGGGGGCAGTACCTGGCAGGAGGTACTCTAAACCCATCTAAACCCTACAAAGCCTAAACCCTTAAGCCGAAGACCCTAACACAATGGGGGCAGGAGGTACCCTAAACCCATCTAAACGCTATTAAGCCTGAACCCAAAAGCCTGAAGCCTAAGACCCTAAAACAGTGGGGGCAGTAAAAGTGGGTACCCTAAATGCATCTAAACCCTATAAAGCCTAAACCCTAAATCCTAAAGTCTAAAGCCTAAGACGCTAAAACAATGGGGACAGTAGAAGGAGGTACGATAAACCCATCTAAACGCTTTAAAGCCTAAGCCCTAAAGCCTAAAGCCGAAAGCTCTAAACCCCTACTGGGGGCAGTAGAAGGAGGTACCTCAAAGCCATCTAAACCCTACAAAGCTTAATCCCTGAAGCCAAAAGCCAAGCAACGGGGGCAGGAGAAGGAGGTGAAGAAGAAGGTTTTCGGAGGACCCGCCTCCCAGCGGCAAGGAGCCCTTCGAGGAAGGATTGGACCTTCGGGGTTGTAAGGCTGCTTAGGGTTTAGGGTTTAGGGTTTAGGGTTTAGGGTTTTGAGGGACCCGAAGGGTCCATGTACCCAGATGGTACATCCTTTGGCCCCAAGTGTCTATAAAGGGACTAGTTCTAGGCCAAAGTGCATATTTCTTTTTCTACACTACTTGGGCACATGGACCCGTTGGGTGAATAGTATTTGCAGTTTTTTGATGGAGATGCTGATGTTTTGTGGATTTGACAATGCAGTTTCTATGAAGTTTCAGTCTATAGTATAGGTGTCTCAGACCGTCTGTGCAATTTGTGCGGGGCTTTGTATGCCCACGAAGAGCTACGTAGATCCCGCCTGGTATGATGGCTTCTGGGGACGATCCGCTTGAGGGTGCCCGGTCCCTTCAGGCTTTAGGGCTTTAGGCTTTAAGGGTTTTTCTTGTGACTTTCGTCTGCTTCTGGCGCATGGCCCTGGATTATCGGGGTGGCTTTGGGAAGGTTCAACGGAGTCTGTCCAAAGGTAGAGACCCTAACGAGAGGATGCAGACATGACAACTCTCTTGCCTCGTACTTGTTCGCCTCATCCCCTAAACCTTAAACCCTAAACCCCTGAACCCCTAAACCTTCGTCACCCCACAGCTGTCGACCTATTCTTCTTCTTTTCTGGTCTCAGCCTTATAAAACCCTATCAAGGGCCAAGCTGTAGATTGTAGTAGCTCATGGTAAGTCCTCAAACATCCGATCTTCATCCTTCGCTTGAGAAAACTTCAGCCCATCTAGGGACCCTTGTCGTATATTAACCCTAATAGAACGCATCTAAAGGAACCCTTACAGGAACCACTTGTAGAACCGATTTAAAGGACCTCTCAGAGCAGAGGAACCAGGAACCCTAAACCCCAAACCCTAAACGTTTAGGGGTTCGGGGTTTTAGGGTTTCAATTTGGGGTTTCGGGGTTTTAGGGTTTTTTGGGTTTAGGGTTTTAGGGCTTCGGGTTTAGGGTTTTAGGGCACCCTAAACCCCAAACCCTAAACCCTAAACCGTGATTGCAGCCCTGCCAAGGTAGAGCTCTATGGCATCTACAAGGGTCAGGCTTCTCTCCGCCAAAGGGCTCTAAGGGTTGCTAAGGGGGTTCCTTTAAAGGATCTATCCGGGTTCCTTTAGGGGATCTAGGGTTCCTTTAAGAGTTTGGGGTTCAGGGTTTAGGGCTTCGGCTCTTTCGGGACGTCGGGGCTCATGAGGGGTCTTGTGGGTTTAGGGGCTTTTGCCTTGGCTTCTCAAGCTTCGGGGTCTCGGCGGATTTTTAGGGCAACTTTGTCTGGTACGATGGTGTGCTTCTTTGCATACAGGCCTTTATGCGGTTTTGCGGCTCTTATAATTAAATGGTGTGCTTGATGAGGAGTTGGAGGCACTCTTCCGTCCTGCGTACAGATTTAAATTTAGAGATCCTGGTGTCCAGGCCCTTAAAGAAGTGGGTTATTAGACACGGGTCTGCATTGCGTCTGGTCCTTCTGCAAAGGTCTCAGGCCCGAAATGCTTGGACTGTGCTGTGGGCATGCTCAGAAAGCGTGGCCTGACAACACACTCTATTTTCACCCTTACTAAACCTCCAATTCCACCTAAACCCCCAAGCAATCACCCCCCAAACCGCTAAACCCTAAACCCAGTATCCGAAAGGACAACGAAAACCGTCCTAGATTTCGGACCCCAGACTTTGGAGTGGGGACTGTGTAACAGACAGGTCCACATACCTAATATAATTATAGAAGCCTCCCGCGAGCCCTGGTGGGCCCAGCTCGCCGGGCTTGCAGCCCTGTCCGCGTACAGGGGCCTTGTCATTTCGTGCTCCTCAGATGTAGGGGTGGGCTGTACTTTACAGCTGGTTGCTCACGCGTTGCAGCCGCTTTGAGCTTATACCCCGCTCCTGGGAAGTAGGGGCGGGCTGTACTTTCCGGCTGGCTGCTCACGCGTTGCAGTCTTTCCAGCACGAAGCCTAAATAATTACCAATATTATTTCCTTGTGGTTCCGTGATATATAGCTAGACTATAAAACCCTATTCTAATTATTTAAGCCCCTACATTGCCGGTACTTTGAAGAGGTTCCTCTACGCAATCCATTATGAGTGCTTCTTGGGTTTACTCGGGTAGTAACATCCTGCTTATGAGGCCCATGTGCAATAGATCCTCCGTGAGTTTTTGCCACGGAGCAAAGAGAAGCCTCCCCCAAGCCTATGTTCCAATCCCCAAAATCTAGACTTCTAAACCCCAAAAACTAAGTATTGGTTGGCTCCGAAATCGGTTTGAGCCTTCCAACCTGGGCCAACCTTCCGGGTTGGTTGGGGTTCAGGGCTCAAGGCTCCTTTTTGTAGGATGTTGGGAGACTCAAGATGTGGGATGTTGTGTGCGGTTTTAGTCTTGCTTGTCCAGGGTTTGGATTTGATAGTCGAGGGTCAAAGCGGTGGGAATGGTGGTGATTAGAAGCACATGATTGTAGCGATGATGCGCATGGTCTGTACCCATAGGCCCCTAAGTAGTTCCTTTTTGGGATTACCTTATAGGATTCTAAATATAAACCATAAAAAGGAACTACTTAGGGGCCTATGGGTAAACATGATGATGACAGCCGCGAGGGTTTGTGGGTCTGGGGCAGTCTAGGGTTAAGAGATTTGGGTTTAGATGTGGGTCTAGGATCACCAAGTTTGATTATCTTCGACTCACGTCTGAAATCTCTAAACCCTAAATCCTAAAACCCTGAACCCTAAGACCCTAAACCCTAAAATCCTAAACCCTGAAACCCTAAACCCTGAAACCCTAAACCCCCTAAACCCGAAACCCCAGACCCTAGACCCTAAACCCTAAAATCCCAAACCCCGAACCCCAACCCTAAACCCTGAAAACCTAACCCCTAAACCCTGAAACCCTAAAACCCTAAAACCCTGAGCCCTAGATCCTTAAACCCTAAACCCTAAAACCCTAAACCCTGAAACCCTAAACTGCTTGCTGCAGGTGTCGCGGTTGATGGAATACGGAGCTTTCATCTCCTTCGAGACATCCGAAGGCCTTTGGGATGCTGACTCAGCCATCAGCTCAACGAAATTTGTCTTAAGTTGAGCCCTCAGCCCTAAACCCTGAACCTTACCGTAAACCCCGTAAACCTAAAACCCTTCTTGGGCTTTAGGTTTACGGGGTTAAAGGTTCAGGGTTTAGGGTTGAGGGCCTAAGTTGCCAAGTCCTTTGCGATCTGGCGCTTGGGTGCGGGTTCAGGGAGCCTTGCAAATGAATGGCATGAAGCCCTCAACCCTCAACCCTATACTAGGTGCTTGTTGGCTACAATTTTACGTTTTTACTCCCTAATCAGGATTAAACATGATTACTTTTAATAATATAGCCCCAACAGGGAACCAGAACCCCATCGTAGAAGCCATAAAGTTGGAACGGTAGGATCCTCATACCCCTCAGGTTAAGTTTAAGGGATCCTAGCGCTAATCATCCTAAACCCAGGTTCCAACTTTCTGGGGTTCGCCCTACACGCCGAAAACCCTAGTACGTCGACGCCTTAAACCCCGAAAGCCCCAAAGCCAAAGACCTTAAAGCTGCAAGACCTGAGGTTTTAGGGGGTTTCGGGTTTAGGGCAACGCCTAAAGCCCCAAACCCCCTCGAAAACCCAAATATTTCTGTTGATGATAGAAATCCTGCATTAGCTTCATTAGCTTAAGGACCCTAAACTATGGGAATTATGGTATATTCCTTATTATGGGTGATGCAGGATGTATATCAAACCCTAAACCCTGAACCCCTAAACCCTGAATCC
>CAJNJA010007345.1:0-16017 GCA_905231915.1 Symbiodinium necroappetens
CTTCGGATGATCTTGCCTCTCGATTGAGCGTCTTGGATTTTCCTTGCCTCTCATTCACCGTACACTTGCAGTAAAGACCGCTAATAAGCAAGTTGAATGACAGGAGAATCTCCTCCAAAGATTTTCATTTGCGATGTGGCAAAATCTTTAGTGGTATGGCAAAGGTTGGTGTAATAAACAGCTGCTAATAGAACAAGGAGCATGTGCGGGATTGTTTTGTCGAGAAATGAAAGTAGGTCGTGCCAAAATCAAGTTGGACTTGCATTGTGAAAGCAGCCGTGCTGTAAGTCTTCAAAGCTTCTAGACTGTAGTTCTGGTTGTAAACACCAATGTTTTGCTGCGGTGTTGCTGTGTGTGGTCAAACTTGGCAATACATGTCGTTGTGTATGGCTCCATTTATCCTCATCATTCCGGCTTGCACCACTTGTTGTGTTTTTTTTTTTTTTTTNNCAAGTCTTTTTTTTTTCCCAAGTGCTGGAAGTCATTTACAGAAGACATGTTTCTAGAAGCTGAACTTTGGTTTTTGCTTTGTCGAGCAAGTTATCAGATTTCGAGACTCTGCTTCCGAAGCGAAGGTAGTATTCCACAAAAACAACAAAGACCCATGCATGATTAACGTCGAATCGCTAGTCATTCGTGCTGAAAACAATGCAGCCTGTGATTATATTCATGCTCAACTTGCAGGGCGAAGAATCTTCATGTGTGCAATCGAAAGAAAGGGGCTTGTCAGCAGAGTGCGAGATACATAGGCTTTGGGATTGTAAGTGTGGAACTTTAACTTGTTGGTTGCCCTCGCATCAGGCTCAAAACCCACCGTGTGCCATGACGTTGGCACACCGCAGGCCCAGCAAAAGCTGCGCGCCTGTGTAAACTAATCAGACGCAGCCGGTGCTGGGCTGATTGTCCCAATCTGAATACTTCTCATGCAGACAACCTACCCTAACGAGTTTTTTTCCGTCAGCACAGCCAGCTATGCAAAAACGACCGAAGACCTTGCCAGCACCGCTGAAGACACTACCAGCTCAGCACCGCATCATGGGAAACTATGGTGCACGATCCCAATGCTGCTCTGGAGATCATGCAGGCCTTCGTGCTGCATCCTTTTCTTTGTAGCTAGCTGCATCTGTCACATACCTTGCATGGCTTTGCAGCTTCTTTGTTTATCGTGTTTGTCGAAGTTTAGCACGAGAGGAGACTGTTGAGGGCCGCAGGTGATGTTGGAGTCGTCTTTAAACTTTCAGTTCGTGGGGCATCTATGAGTTCATCCGATTCTGCACACGATGCTCTTGGCAGGTAAAGAGGATGAAGATGACGGCCGGGGAGAAGTGAAGCCCGTAGAGGATCCGCCCTTGCTACCCGCCACTCCGAAGGCGCCCAAGGCCATGTGGGAGTGGATTGGGGGAACTTGGATGTTGTGCGAGTGATTGATGCTTGCGGCAAAGTCGAGCATGCACTTGTACATATGCATATGTATACATATATAGATATGTATGTATGTATGTATGTATGTATGTCTACATATTTACACATATCTATGGAGATGTATAGACACATACATACATGTTCAACTTATGCGAATATACATGCAGTTGCATGTTCATATGACACGCACACACACACACACATATATATATATATATAGAAACAATCGACCATGCATACATACAAACATACATACATACATACATACATACATACGTACACACGTACGCACATAGGGTGGCACATAACAAGGCCCATACATATAGACAGATTCGTACAGAGGTACATGCATACATCCACGTAAATGCGTTTAGTGTGCATATACACATAATTTGTCAATAATGTAACTAGTCAGTTAATTAACTAACTGATTGAGTTTTTGCTTAAGTAATTAGCTAGTTGATTTAACTAACTAATTCATCAACCAATCATTTAACCAATCAACCATTTAAAAAGATCAACCAGTCAGTTGATTCAGTTAGTTAGCTAATCATTTATCTTAACTAAGTAATCAGTTTGTTGTTGAATAGATGTGCATATATGTTTATACGTATGTATGTACATGAATAGTTTTGTACATGTGTATGTATGCATGCATGCATGCATGCATGCATGCATGGATGTCTGCATGTATGTATGCATGTATGTATGTATGTATGTGTCTATGTATGCATGTGTATGTATGTATGTATGTATGTACGTACGTACGTATGTATGTATGTATGTGTGTGTCTGTATGTATGTATGTATGTATGTATGTATGTATGTGTTTACGTGCATACTTACTGCAGTAGGTATGAAACGGGCAGACATGTGACTCTAATTGTGAATGTCGGTACATAGTTATCCACACATAGATATAGGTGGAACTATATGCTTGAAAAAACACAAGTAGAAGCATGGCTATAAATGTTAACGCAACTCTGCATTGACAGATGAATGTGAAGATGAAGATGAACATTCATATTAACACGAGTAATGAGTATCACGGTGAATACACCTGTCAAAAATGGAGGTGAGGCGTGGATGCGGGCTCTAGCTGGACTCGAATCCATGCGAAAACCCGTTTGCCTTGAATAGCAAGTTGTTTTGCAGGCGGTTCCTGTTCACGGACATGTAGTGGGGCAAGCATGGGTGCTTTCGTAGTCTGACGTTCTCGGCACACTGTGCAGGAGCCGGAGCCCTCCAACGACTCCAAAGAAAATAATTTGGAACGGAAAAAGCTCAGAGCTGCTTGGTGGCGTTTAGCTTCTGATCGCAGACTCTTGCCCTCAGAAGACATAGCTTCGAAGCACTGAGGCAAGAACCTGGGTACAAGACGTACCCAGCAAAGTGCAAACGCTGACAGTGAACTTGAAAAAACTTCCTGGCAAGGCGAGGTGCTGTTTCCTTGCATAAAGTAACTCCATAAGCAATGCAGTTCATTCTACCATTGATACCCTGGCAGGAAAAAACGGCCAAGCTGGGTTTGGACATAGACTATGCTGAGGTGCACGCTTACATTGCCAGTCTGGTGCAGTATTTGTCCATTTCTTCCCTGACATGTGAAGCTATGGTGTCTTGAAGCAATGGGAATTGGATAGTTTTCCTAAGATTGGTCTTAAGGTGGTGGTTTGTGGGTCCAGGGCTTGGACTGGTAGGTGGGTCTAGGGCTTGGACTGGTAGGTGGGTCTAAGATAGCATCTTGGGGTGCGGTACCATACACCCAAACTGAGCAAGGGGTACTCTAACCGTTTCTCCTGGTCTGCGGCAGGAAGCAACTGCGATACCAATCGTGGAAGTAAATGGCGGCCTGGCCGGCCAATGGAACGAGGAGAACCCGATGAGGATCGTAAGGACTGCGGCTGCATCAACTCTGCAGCAAAAGCCCAGCCGTGAGTCACATGAACAAGCAAGTTTTTGGCACATGTCACATGTCGCAGCTAGCTGCTGTAAGCATTCATCGCAGGAGTGGCGATTGCATCGTGGTGTGGGGCCCGGCGATTCTTGTTTGGCGGTGTTCAAGAGCATACAAGAGCATACTGACTGGTTTCAGAGCATACTGACTGGTTTCTCTGATTGAGGCGGTAAATGGTATCTCCAAAGACGTGCCAAACATGCTCAAGACCTGCATGACATGCGGTTCTCTCGAGCTTTTGATCGTCAAAGGCTGGGTCCTGTCCTTGTCATGTATATATTTTTCTGCTTGTATGCCAAACCCACTGCAGGCACGACTGATGAGTGCAATCCTTGGTCTTCGAGCCAGCCTTTCTCATTCCGAAGGGGTAGTCTAGCTTTGAGTGAAGCCGCGTTGCTTATAGTCCACTTGTAATCCTCGACACATTGCAGCTGCTTTCAGCCTGTTTGCCTGCAAGGTCCGGCATGGAGCCAGTAGCCTCTGGACTGTTGGCAGCCGAGGGGTACTACCAACAGGCCCGGTCTCGGCACAGCCAGCAGAGATCCTTGACCGTGAGTCGAGTCCCATGGCCTGCAGAGCTAGACGAAGAGAAGAAGCAACAGGCCCAGGATCTCAAGCACGAATCTTGCGAGGTAGAGGCCAAGCAAATGGCAGCGGCACAGTCAAGTGCTACAAGCGCGGAGAGCCAGAGCAGACAGGCGTGCAGCCAAACTTTGCTTGTAAATCTGGCTTGGCCTATCCCGCTTGTGGCAGCATGACACAGGCGGCTGGGAGCCAGGGCCAGGCGGAACAAATGGTGTGATGCCTGAACTTTTCTTTTCCTTCTCTGTGCAAGTTCGGTTCGGTTCCCGAATTTCTGCCTTTTCCGAGGATCCCGAAGACCTGGCACGGACGCTGGCCCGGAAGCGGACCTTGAATTGGTTCGTGCGGGGGTGACGGAAGTGATTTGCTTCGCTACTTTGGCAGTTAGGCCAATCTGCAACTTTCCTCGCGAAGACAGCTACCTAGCCTAGGCCTAGTGTTGGATTTGCTCTCGTCGTGATGCCAGAAATGCCCTTTGACTGCAGCAGTGCTCCTGTTGCCACTGCCACTGTTTTAAACTTCTGCAATAAACGACTCAACTGGCCTCCCTGCCAGCAACGAGTACGTCTTCGTAGATCGGCGACGTCCCTCGTGCTTCGCACAAAAGCAAGCGACATGAACGGCCCTATGTTTCAAGCGCGAGAGAGCTGCAGAACATGAAATAGGGTGCCCGGGTGCCTGATGTCTGTTTGCTCATTACCATGTTTCACAGCAAACACAGACCAGAGTCTCACGAATCAGGGCCTGATTGCGCGAAAGCCTTCGCCAGAGGACTGTTGTATTCGGAGATTTTCATTCGCGCTTGCATGATAGAGTTCGTATGCCAAGCTCCTTGTTGTTCTGTGAGTCAAATGGGCCCTGGATTCTTAGCGAGAGTTATCGGCTGGGAAGGTGCATGCTATGCATCCCCATGCATTAATGGGGATCTGCTGGCACAAGGGTCTGATCAGCTTGAAGATGCAAGCTTTCGTAGGAGGTCGGTCATTATGTAGCATTGAGATGTTGTGCCGGATGAGCATGCCCGAGACCCAGCTGCTGCACATCGTCTCTGTTCCAGTCCGTGTCTGTTTGTAATATCTCTTTTTTCCTGTCTCTCTCTCTCTGATTCCCTCTTCCTCCATGTCTCCTACTCTCCCTCCGCTTACACACGGATTCTGCCTGGTAGAGCATCCTCCTGTCTTTCTTGTCTTTGGTCTGTCTAGCGTTTCACAGCAGAGGATAAGCCATCAAACCCAACCGGACGTTGGCTGCCACAAGGCACGTTTGGAAAAGAGGCATCCAACCTGTCAGTGAAGTGGAGAAGACACGCTATTTGCTTGACCACCTGCTTGACGGCATGTTAGTAAGCTGAATGGCTCAAATGCTAGCAGGTAGTGAAATCAAATAAAGAGGAGAGTCAGGCCGGGCTGGCAGGTTGGTGACATGCGCTAACAGGCTGGTTCAGGAGGGCGGCTGCCAACCAGTCGAAGTTGTCCGATTTGTCGTGCGAAATCGACAGACCCGGGCTATAGCAAGCTTCAGACAACAGACGCACACACACATACCGCGAAACACCTTGGGTGGTGCATTTTGCAGCGATGTCTCTCCATGCTGATGGCGATGACAGAGGCTTGACAGAGGATGTGGCCAAAGAGCTATGCCAATGCTTTCGGAAATCCTGGGAGCTCTCGCTCGGAGATCTCGGCCAAAGCTGTCGAGAGGCCGGCATGTTCGTCGCAGGTTCTTGATGTCTTCGCGTGCTCATCCTAGCTTTGTGTCTTCCTTCAGGCTCTGGAAACCGGGGCACTTACCTTGTTATGGCTCTACATAGTGTTGCTCACGCAAACAACCAGCAAGAGCGAGGGGCGGGTCAGAAGCTTGTTCGGCAAAGGCATTCAGCATCAAGGACCAATCTTCTGAGAGAGAAAAGTGTCAGGCAGTCGCCGCCTCCTGCGGCCAAAGAAAGCTCTCAGATGAGGCTCTGACTACGGAGGCTCCAAGCCTTGAAGCGCTGGCCTGCCCAGTTTCTTGCTCCTCGCGGCGTGCCAGGTATGCAGCTGGCGCCAAGCAGAAGTCCAGCATAGCTCCCAGCGTTGTCAAAAAGACGTCCTTTCAAAGCTGCGAGTCGCTGCTGTCGTGTTTCTGTAAGGCAGGGACGGCAGGGACAGTTCCAGCCTGTCTCAGCTGCATGGCATGGACATGCATTTTCTCCACGAGCCATCCTAGGCTTCAATCAATGGCAAAGGCTGTTGAAGGCTGCTGCCTCAGTTTCATCTACTTCAGACCTACGATCCATCGTTTTTTTCTTGGCCCTGCGTTTTAAGAGACATAATATTCATACTTCATACTCTTGATGGTCCGCATACGCAAATTCCTATGCAAGACCAATCCTGCAACGAAAAATGTCCTGGACAGTCAGCTTTTGTCGAAATGCCAGCTAAGGAGGTCAGATGCCCGGGGCTAGTGTCGAGAAGCTGGTGCAGTCCTCATGACAGAGCCATTGTCGCGACAAGCGGGTACTGCTGCTGCTTGCCATGACGACCACTGCAAGGATGCTGATTGAGACGGTGACTGTCATGTTGATGGTGCCTGCTGAACATTTGATGTGGTGGTGGCGCTTCTGATGAGATTATGCTCACTCACCGCAAGCACAGGTGAGATCATGGTTGGATGCTTCTGTGGAGGAGGCAGGCATCCTCGAGTTTTCACTCGGCTTGGCTGATGTCTCCTCTGGGCTAGCGTCATCTACGGAGTTTACGACTGTTTATGAAGGTGGAGAGGAGAACGACCGACGCTCGCGCTCCATGCTCAGAGTAGCCGAGACAGTACAGCACAGCCGGAAGAGTTGCATTACCTTAATGGATGGATGCCAACTCCGCAATGGTGGCTGGAGTGCTCTGTCTAATGCGGATGGAGTTTTTCAGGATGGGCAGCTCTTCAACGAGCGTTTCTTGGCTTCTTTCCCGGTTCAGGTCCGGGCAGTTTCTTGGCATCTCTGAAGTCTCTGCCGTTGCCTTGCAGGGTGACGCTGGGTTGGAGCAAGCAGTGGCTGCTGAGCTTCAGGGGCACGCTAAACTGCCTGAGACCAATCAACTTGTGGACGGTTAATCCGTCACGGATATCTCTCCCGTCTTGACATCTCCACCTTTCCTGATGCATCTGAGGTTGGGAACGATCCTGAAATCAGAGGTTCCGCTTCAGACGAAGCGTGCTTGTAAAAAACAGCCCCTGCCCAAGAGTGACATTTGCTTTTTTGTAGCTGCAGCGCATTGTGAACACATGCACGAGTCCCTCAGTTCCCGCACTTCAAGCAGAAGTCTTGGCAAAGCTTCCTCTTCGAAAGTCGTCGTTTCCTTCCCGGTCATGTTTAGCATCAAGGAGTGGACGTGCTATCCTCTTGTACTCTTGTATCCTTCCTTCTTTTGGATCTATATTTGATAAAGCCCTTATCCGTTTTCCAGTTTTGGGGGGCAAAGCGTCTGGTCTTCGGGGGCGGTCCTACTGCTGCTCGAAGCACGAAGCTGTCCTTTCCAGCGTCGGAACTGATGATGCACCAGATCAGTCCTTCGGACAGGTGCGATGGTTCCTCTCGTGGGTTTCGCTTTTCCGAGCGCGGCATGACTGAGGCTTGGAGCCACGATCCAGGGCGGCTGCGAGGTTCTGTCTGAGGCGAAACGCGTTTGGGCTTCCCGGTTCTGGCCCAAATTATCCAAAATTGGGGTCGGGTCTTGGACAGGCAGTCGTGGAGGCTGTCTTGGAGGCTGCTGCTGCCCTGAGCGAGGGCCGCTGCGTGGAGGAGACCCTCTGTGGGAGAGTACTCAGCTCCTCTCTGACCTGGATGGTCTGTGACCGCAGGCCTCACGCCGGCTCTGGACGGCACCTGCAGTGGAAGCAGCGCCATTGGCGAAAGAGGTGCCCAAGGCACTGCATTTGCTTTTCTGGCTTTGGTGCGGTGCTGTACCAGCTTCAGTCCGATTTGCACAAAAGGCATTGCAGGCGAGCGAGTCCATGAAGGCACGTGAGCGCAACACATCCTGTTCCATTACGTTCCGGGAGCTTCGTGAAGCTTCGGAGTCAGGCTCCACTGGCCTTTTCGCCATCAAGCCTGCCCGATCTGCTCGGCAAGTGCGCGCCTTTGTGTGCTATGCAGGCAAGCACTGCAGCTCACAGAAGACATGATATGATTCTTTCCGTTTCCTCGTCTTAGCTTCGGCCTGACCCTCCGAGACTCCGCGTCTGCTTCGAGCCCTTGGAGGTGTCGTGGTCCTGGCATGGAGTTGCTGGTCCTTGCAGCCCGCCCCGAGGATTGCCAATCCGTTTTTTTTTCTGGGTCCGAGGTTTTGCTGCCTATAAGCCTTGATTGGCCTCAGAAACATGCAACACGCAAGCCATCATCCCGTTTTTTCCGGGTTTGGGGCTTGCGACACCTAGGCTGATGAAGCGGCCTCAGATTGTCTGCGTGTGTAGAAGTCGCGGCGAGAATTTGCACAGTCTTGACACGCATTGCTGCAAAGCTTCTTTTTGCCGGCTGGAGGTACTGAGATTCTGAGTTGTCTTTCGTTTTGTCGTTGTACTGCCAGGCTGCAGACTCTCGAAGAGGAGGCGGACGGTAGGGGATAGCAGTAACCCGTCGGTCCTCGACTGACAACAGAGCTCAACGGCGCAGCATACCTGATCAAACAAATGGGGAACCCCGTGCTTAGATCCGCGAGTGCCTGCAGCCTTAGCTCTGCCCGAAGAAACTGTGAAGACCCCCGAGCCCCAACTCTCTCGTCAATTCTTTTTCATCTCAAACCTTCTTGCTCGAACAGCACTATTACGGCTCTGAGAGAGCCGGTGCATCTTTCGTTCGTGGTTTCGGCAGCTATTTCATTACCGTGCGCTTCGCATCTGCGATGCCTTGTCGTTGGGCTCCATGAAATTACTGTATGATCGATCACTCCGTAACCGGTGAAAGATCGCTCAGTCGTCTCAGTCTCGTCTTCTGGAGCGGCGCCGTGCTGACTTGCAAAACAGGCAACGTGAATATAAGGCCTCAGACGGATTTGCATTCAGATGTCATTTTTAATGCGAGCGGGTGCTGTCGGTCTGGCAAGATATTAGAACATGTGCATGCCTCGTCTCCTAGTAGCACTGGAGCCTTCCATGAGCTTTTATCATGCGCCACCTTGTGGGCACTTACCAATGCCAGGCTAAGCAAAGCACCTCCAGCATGCTAGCGACACTGCTGCAGGTGCAGAGAGCTAGCAGCAGCTTGACAAGTTCGTACCCCAGACGACAGAGCAGGATTTTTGCTGGTGGGACAGATGTCTAAGGTTGGTTCCAGGATGCATATCAAAGGGAGACTGTTGGCAGTTAGACACTACCTGTCTCAGCATGGCGCCGCCTTTCCTGGCATGAGGTCTAGCTGAGCACCAGAAGCAGATACGATCACTGTTTCTGATGGAAAGCTTGAAGTCACTGCTGTGACAAGAAGCAGGTCTTCTGCGGCACTTCATGCGCTCTGGATCCTGCACAGGTTCTTTCACGACCGCGAGGAAGGCTGGGGGACAAGGTGCAGCATTGCTTTGACGCTGGGGATTTCCGCTCCATGGGGCATGTGGAACGGAAGCGTAGGTCACGAAGACCTCATTTCGCTGCTCGTGAACGGTCAGTTTGAGGCCGGGCTGTGAGGCTATCTCAACACCAAACCTGCTGGCTCTGAAGAGCATCAGAGAGAATCATGTGGCTTGCAGGTAGCCATCAAAAAGACCTTTGCTTCTGTGGATGAGGTTCGCAGTGAGGGGGGATACTGAAAACCAGGGTCATTCCGGTTACATGCTGCAAAACACGAGCTGCGCCGTCGCTTCACGTCGAAGCTGCAACCATGGACTGCGGATGCAAGGCCCTGCCGATGTGGCTGTGCCGCGAGGTGGCTTCCCTCAGCTCGGTGCCTGGCAAGCAGAGCTTCGCCTCTGGCAATGTCCAAAGCTGGCAGGCCCTCCAAAACTTCCGTCGCCGGAGCTGGCCATCTCCCGGAGCCTTCTTGCGACAGGTTCGGAGGTTGGAAGGAAGCGTCGCGGTGCCTGCTTGAACCGAGAGAGGCACCGGATCCATTACCGAGTGCATCCCTTCGGTGTCTATTGCTTACCAGGTCGTCAGGGAAACTGGAAGCTGCACAAAAGACTTGTAACTATCTGTCAGGTTCATGAAGGTTTCTTCGGCTGCGGACCTTTCCATGGAGGCATTTGGGTCACCCTGGCACCGGGTGGAGTCAGGTCCTGAAATTTGCAGTTTGCAGGCTGTGGAACAGAATCTCGACTGGGTCGTCAGCCTTGGCGAGGGGCTGCAGCTGCCCGCTGCCGCAGCTCGCTTTCGATTTTTTGCCAGCTGCTCCAAAGGTCACTTGCATGGATTCTGCTTGGTGTCTTGATCTGTGCACAAGCTCAGGACTTTGCTGAATTCACTGCTGACTTGCCCAACTTACAGCGCATCGTGATCGCGCTTGTCCGCTTGGAGGCCCGACCATGGAGATTTCTGTTTGCGTCTGTATTTCGCATGATAGTCCGATAGGCCCGTCTGCAAGCAGGTGCCTTCAGCGGCGGCTGCTGCCTCGGACGCGCAGCAGCAAAGGCTAAAGCACAGTGCTCGGCGTGTGGCGGATGTGCTCCAGGCCCTGTAAGTTTCTACTGTTCTACCGGTTCTACCGTTTCAAGATCCTGGACCGTTGTGAGCGACCACGGCAGGCCATCGAGGAGTTGCCAGATCAGTTCCCGCTCGCTTTCCAATAAAAGCTTGAGCGAAGCTCGATTATGCTGCGTGAGCATGTCTCCGCATAGGGAGCCTGAGAGCCGTCTGCCGGAGCCGTTCTTCAACCCACACACCAGCTTTTCTGATCCGCAGTTCCCCATGGCGATGTGGGGCCATCAATGCTTGGCGCATGGCTAAGCTGTTGCTGCCGCAGCCGAGGCACCCCTTTGCTTGGCAGGTATTTCCATCAAATGATTTCTCCTGACCCGTAAACCCACATGTTCAGTGCGATGAATGTCATTGCAGGTCGCACACTCCTTTTGCTATGCTTCGTGTCAGTGACGGTCTTTGTTTTTCAGGCACCTTCGTTAATCGACAGGAGGTTTTCCTTTTTGTTCTACATCTTGCTTGATGGGCTAGCATGCTAGGTCGTTTAGCTAGCACTCTGTCGTGAGCAGATCACGAGGTGAAGCAAGCAGAGCTCTTTGGGCAGGCGTCGGCTTGCTGCAGAATTCAGTGTCAGGTACTAGTGGAGTAGTTAAACCACGCCAGTAGGAGTGCCCTTATCACGAGCTGTCTCTCCGGGCAAGCCGCACACGCAGATGTGGAGCAAGATTGCTCGGAGCTCTTGAACACTCGAGCACAAGCAATACCATGTCGCAGCGCTGGCACAGGCTGTAACAATCAGCACGTTGCTTTTTGTCAAACGGGTTATTGTCCTGACCACTGCTTCAGTTTGCATTGTTGTGCTTGAGGGACGGACGCACTCAGACATCAACAATCGCCTTCCATGGCTGGCCCTCCCTCTCAGTCTCCCTTTCCCTCCCTGTTTTGCCAGTCCTCAATTTTCCGACATGTGCCAGATGTGCCGGTAGTGCAATGCACGCGCCTGCATTGTGTGCCTGTGTGGGTCTGGCAGTGTAACAGGCGTCCTTTCGAAATCCTTCTTTCGGAGATCATCTACTTCGCCGAGCTGTGCCCGAAACAACTACGAATGCCACATCCGTGATACCAACAACCTCACAGGTTGAACTCCGAGCTTGTGATGGTGATCTTTCATACTTCATCCAGAAAGGATTTAGCCTGCCAGTCCTCCTGCTGGCGCATCGGCGAGCCGAGAGGCTCTTGGAAACATTGAGGAGCCTGGCTGGCGTGCGTGGTTTCTCTGTGAACGACATTCTCGTCTCCCAGGATGGCAGTGACGAAGAGGCTCTGGCCAGGGGCAACATTGGCATGCTCTCACAGCTCTCACTTCTTTCCATTCAGGTGGCCAAGGTGGTTGATTCCATGAATATCTCCCGGATTTCCCACGATGCGAAGCCGCCAGTGAACTCGGGCTGGAGATCTGCAGCACTCAGGTGTCTCAGCAGCCGGTACGAATCAGTAAGTTTACGCTGAGAGCAGACAGAGATGCAAGGATTGCCAGACACTATCGATGGAGCATTGACGCTGCGTTCAAGCACTTCAATCACACTCCGGGCCCCCAGGTTTGCATCGTCTGCCTGGTATCGATTTTCTGCAGTTGTGAAGACTCGTGCACAGCATTTTCCAGCTAATCACACATAAAGACGTAAAGTGAGCGGTATCATGGCATATGGGGCAAAACCTAAAATCGTGTACTTCGAGCAGTGGTGCTGCTTTCGAGCATCAGGTATCATCATCGTGGAAGATGACCTGCGGTTTTCACCGGATTTCTTGGAGTACTTTCAGGCTGTTGTGGGTGATGGGCTCTTCATGTACTGTAGTGCATGAAAGACGGAGGGACCATTGGTCGTCTTTGGAGAGGCTGCTGCGCCGGTTCTGGACTGTGACAGCACTCTTTGGATCGTGTCTGCTTGGAACGACAACGGATTCGCTCCCCAGTTGAACAGTGGCGGTTCTGGGCCCTGTTTTTGCGGTAGGGTCGAGGGTCTCATCTGACCTCTGAGATTTAGGGTTGAAGATCCGTCGCCTAAGATGACGGATGCAAAGAAACACCGTTTCTTTTGTACGCGCATGTCTGGGGTGCTGCAGGTTTTTGTGATTCAGGGGGGTGGGCCAGGGTTAAGTAGCTTGAGCGGGTTTCAAGGATTCTAGGGTCTTTCAGCATCTTCGTGACAGCGCAGATGAAGATGCTCCGCATGTCATTGCTCAAAAGCAGCTTCCGGCCTTAAGGACCACCTGGTCCGTGAGCCCAAAGGACTGCTACGGACGCAGTTCATGCCTGGCTTAGGCGCGGAGGGCGGTGCAGGTGTACCAAGCCTTGGCCATCTTGAACCAGGTTGGCTCATGCTCCGCCGACTTTGGAAAGAGCTGCAGCCCAACTGGCCGAACGTTGACGAGAGACGCGGCCTAGCTTAACAATCTGAATGCGTGTCGTTCCTGCGAAAAAAGGGCTTGAATTGCTCTGAGCTCAGGACGGGAGGCGAAGATGTGCAATTGGGATCACTGGCTCCGGAGTCCACAGCAGCACCAAGGCCCCCGACGTGTCATGTTCCTGCTATGGTACCGCATGTTGCCTGGTCGGATGAGAAGCACGATTTGCAAGCGCCCGAATCTCCCAACAGGTCGGTCCGTCCTCTATCCACAAGTGCCCCGCGTTTTTCATCATGGCAGCATCGGCACGTTCATGAGCTTGGGCTTGCATGAGTGACTTGGCGATGCTTGGTGCAATTCTGTTTATGCGGTGCTGCTGCACCCTACTTGAGCAGAGGCAGTACTTCCAGCACATTTTTTACAACCAGGAGCTTCAGTACGTTGCATGTTTCTCCACATACAAGTAGACGTTTGCCTCAGCTCTGTGATGCGTTCTGGTACTGCTGACGCGATTCGTGAGGACAGCAAGATCACGTGGCAACGCCCCACAGTGGACAGCCCTTGGCTGGATTTGGCTGTCTCGGCTGCACGTCTTGAGCAGTATGAGGACGCATGTGAACATGCAGAGTCTCCTTCGCCATGTTGTACATTCCGTCATGTGATGGTCTGCAAAGATGACAACAATTTAGGGCTTGGCAGGACCGGATCGTGTGGCAACTTCGGAGTGCAGAAACGAGACTCTGAAGCAACAAGGGCTTCCTCCATTTGCATATACACACCCGGTGCAGATGAGCCGGCTTGCATTCAATTCTGTTTCTGGGATGCGTTCCTACCGACTGAGATTAAAGAGCACATGCCTCCACGTATGACCAAATCGTCCAAGCCGGTGTCAGATTGTTGAGGCCACGATCGATGCCGGCTCTGGTCAAGGCATGGATCCCAGTGGGCTTGCTCGATGAGGTTCTTTCGAAGGGGGGGGGGGCTCACTCCAGGCATTGGCGTCGGGAACAGCTTCCGTGCTGGCCATATGGATCAACGTGAACCCAGAAGGCCCGTTTTTCCATCATGACGATCTCCTCCCCTCTAGGTAGAGCAGGGAAGAGCATAGGGCGCGGTTGCGTAATTTCCTCATCGAACTTCCAGACACTGCGGCAAAGCCTCATATGAAAATCTCCCCTGAAGAGAATCCCGGCGCTCAATAGATTCCCAGAGTGTTTACCACCCACTCGTCGCAATATACCTTTGTCAAGAAGCTGCCCTGGAAGTGCATCGAAATTTCGATATCGGAACTGTGAACCCTGCACATGCACTCTGGAAGCCCCGAAGCTATGTGGGCTTGTTCGTGTGAACCGATGAGCTCGGAGATGTTTAAGGTGGGAATGTGAAAGCACTCTTTGGCATGGACGCTTTCTAGGCTGTTCCCAACGACACAATTTTTAAGGCAAGCCGTACAAGATGAGGATTTGTGATGCTATTTGACGTGCGACTGAAGCCGATGGCTCATCGTTTGGTGATTACTGGCCAAAGAACAGACGTCTAGAACAAGGAGAAACCTAGCGGAAACTGCCTCGAGCCCACATCTGATTGCAGATGTCAAGACGAGAAGTGGTGCCAAGCAGGCAGGAGCCATATTTGCACTGATGAGGGTTTCCGTCGCAGCCTTTATGTGACTTCCCTTGCGTGTGCGCAGACTCTCCACAGGGCTTCAGCAGCGTGGCCAAGTTCTTCGGACTTTGGCACGAGGCCATGGGCCATGTAGCCATGCCTGTTCATCTCCTTGCCAGTGGCAGTTTGGAATGTGCCGGGGCCGTGCATGGCCGGGCAGGGCCAGCGTGCTCTGTATCGCGGTCTACACGAGTTCTGGTGGGGGAAGCCGCTGCCTCGTCTCTGCCGCTGAAGCCGCCAGCTGTGAAGCTTTGGCTGTAGGAAACATGTGTTCCTGTTGAACTTGCATCCGAAGGCCCGCCAGACTGTGTCAGCCTGTTGCGTAGCACACTGCAGGG
The DNA here is from genome assembly GCA_905231915.1 of Symbiodinium necroappetens. NCBI lineage: Eukaryota > Dinophyceae > Suessiales > Symbiodiniaceae > Symbiodinium > Symbiodinium necroappetens. The sequence continues at coordinate 14,968 of CAJNJA010007345.1, forward strand.
TTTGTTGAACCACTTGACTGATCCACTGTGGCATCGCTCAAACAAATCTCGATGTCATTGGAATGAATGTGTTAAAGTTGCACACACAGCCTGGCTAGTGATAGCAGCCTGCATGCTTGGCATGGTGTTGGCAGGTGGGTTACATTGAAGGCAGGGAGCCACTCAACTGTTCCGCCCTGACCCGTGCTTAAAGCAGGCTCCTGGCGAGCTGATGGGCGTTGCGCTTCCACTGAGGATGTGCCCGGGCTGTGCTTCGCAAGCCTACTGGGGTTCCCGGAGCGAAGATGCAAGTGCAGTCGGTAACTCTTCAACGTAACTTTCTTCACACCTGCTTGTACATGTTGAGTATTGAACTCTTCCACTGAGACTTCCGGCATCCTTGCATCGTGCAGCCCAGCAGGTCAGTGGAGTCCCGAGCATTCCGGTGTGGCCCACGTGGATGTTCCTGATGGCTTGAAGTTGTGATTCAGGTCTCCGTGCTGCTCCTCTGCTGGGTGGTGCGGGAGCAAGTCGTCGCATTGCGGCTGCTCAAAATGCTTAGACACACGGAAGGTCCACTGCTGTTGGACATTCGGTAGATTAAGCCGCGTCTGATCTCGCTTTCACAAATGCTGCAGATGGTTCCAAACTTTGGGCACCTACTGCCTTCTGATGTGGAGCCGTTTGTCGTCAAGGACCCTTTAAGTGTTGCTGTTGCAATGATTAGCGGTGGAACGCACCCATTCGAGGGGCAACACAGTCAGCAGGGGCATCGTGCTTGGACAGCGAGTTTCCCAGCACGAGCAGCTGCGATTGTCACCGTCGTGGAGGCTTGGAGCGTGTAGCTGCGCTCGAATCTCACGTCGTCTTCCCGTCTCTCGGAAAGCCAGAGTCCTTTGTGGTCATTTGCGAACGAGTGTGGCCTGCGCACATCACAGAAACTTCAAGTAGACGCTCGTCCCAATGATTCCAAAGATATGAAAATGAGTCATGTTATTATACATTCCGTATTATATAATTCATGAACAGATAAAATGTGTGTTTGTACATACGTATGTGTGTATATATATA
>CAJNJA010007346.1:418-16207 GCA_905231915.1 Symbiodinium necroappetens
TTCGGGCCACATGTCTTCTAGTTGTTGGAAGAGTGCATCGACAAAGTCTCAACGTGGTCCCTTGAACTTCGTCAGACCTTGTTCAGAAGCTTGCGACCCCTTTGTGTTTCCAAATCTGGCACATCTCACACTGAGGTTCAAGGTGCCTTTCGTGCAGGGCACTAAGCATCCGGGCTTCTTCGGCGTGGGAGGCTCGGAAAGCCTGAGGTGCGGCTGCCGAAACTTGGGCGAGGCGCTGCGTCGCATCGCCGAAGGTTGCGGGGGGTATTGGGGGGTTTAGGGGGCCTCCGCGATTGTAGCGGAGCGGCTTCAGGCGCCAGCATGATCCGCACGAAGGGCGAGGCCGGAACCGGCGACGTCGTGGAGGCGGTGCGCCACATCCGCACGCTGCACAAGGACACCACTCTAAAGAAATGCTCAAGACTTGGTTCATGCTACATACGAGGTGTCCTTCTCATTTCTTCTGCCGTGGATTTCTCAAAGATGCAAAAAAGAGCCCATCAAAAAGATCCCTTTTCTCTTCCTTCGGAACAGTGACCGAGCTAAGTTACGGGAGTCTTGAATAATTTCCGATAGTTTTGTTGTGATGTGACCTAGGTCCAGGTAAACGTGAGCACTTGGATGCACGATGTCGATGTCAGTATGGGCAAGAGTATTGAGCGTCAGCAGCGGGAGCCATGGACCGAACCTTTCCAATGCTTCCATTTCGGGCAACACTGTCACGGGAGAAGAACCGCCGTGCGCTTCGGCCTGATGCGAAGCAACAAACAAGTGACACCGACAGATGCAGCAAAAATGCGAGACAACTCTTCCTTGACACGTCGATCCGACCCTTAGAAGCTTCAAGAGTCGCTGACAGAGCGGATTGCCGCTTCCGGCCCCTGATGGCGCCGAAACCGCTCTTCGCAGACCCCGTGCTTTCGTCTCAATGCAGGGACGTCTGCGGATGCAATCCCGAAAATGTCTCCATGTGGCTCAGCTTTTGCTGCTCCGTAGCTTGCTCGATTAGGAGGACTCGCTTTGAAAGATCTGTAACACAGTACTAGTCTTGGCGCATGTTCTGTCTGACACACCTCTCGAGAAGCCATGTATCCGAACTGGAGGTGTGTTAGCCCTGACACAGGCAACTGACGAGATGTGGAGCGCTTTTTGCGGCAAACCGCGATGCTTTCGCTGGCAACTGGAGAGACTTTCCCACCCCGGCACCCCGGCCAACTCGAGAAGAAAGAGAAGGGAAAGTATGAGCCGAAGGATCCATAGACAAACACCCTGCAAGCCTTTGGGCAACGCAACAGGAGACGAGAAGCACAGGCTTGCAGAGAATGGCGTTTAGTAACTATGAGAGGACTGAGACATGCTTACCTTTTCAGGAGATGCGGATGGTGCAGATGATGGATGACGACGAGCTCTTCACCTACGCCAAGGAGCACAGCGGAACATGGGTTGGTTCTTTTCGAATGAACAATTCTGTGGGTATGTTGTTGTTGTTGTTGTTGCTGCTGCTGCTGCTGCTGCTGCTGGCGGCGTCGTCGTCGTCGTGGTTGTTGTTGTTGTTGTTGTTGCTGCTGCTGCTGCTGCTGCTGGCGGCGTCGTCGTCGTCGTCGTCGTCGTCGTCGTGGTTGTTGTTGTTGTTGTTGTTGTTGTTTCAATGATTCAATTGCGGTGGGTGGGTTGAGGTGCATGATGCAAGGAGGTCTTCCCGTCTCTTGTGTGCGAAACTGATGTGGCGTGATTCTGCCGAAGCACTCAGTCTCTCCTAGGTCAAACACATTTCAAGGGTTGTCTCGTCGAGCAAGGAAGTCCAAGATCACCGTCATCGGCCAAACCACTCGGCAGCTAGGAAGTGCACCCGCGAACGTTTGTTTGCTTGCCAGCTGGTCAACAGATCGAGGTTTACAGACGCTCATTGCATGATTCAGATCTGTGGTTCACGAAGTGAGTTCAGCCACAACTCGACAAGTTATCGCAAAGAAAGATCCACCAGGCCATGCAATGCTGGAGTGCTATCTGCCATAGAATCTCAAGCTCCTTTCGTGATCTCAAGGTGAGCCTGGGACATCTCAGAGACTCTCATCCCATCCTTTTTGCACAGATGCTTCTGAGATCTTCTGAATCTGTGGAGCAGTTCATGGGCCACAAATAGCAGTCCCACGCGATCTAGAGATTCCCAGCTATGTAATGCAACAGATTCCTTGGGGCACAGGCAGGTATCATGAAAGAGTTTCTTCCTGCTCTTGCAAAGGTAGGACTAAGGACGTCGACTAGGACGAACACAAGCCTTTCCTCCGAGACGGTTTGTACAGCTCGAGTAGGAGACACAGTGAAATCGTGCTCTTCTCGTCGACAGTCGTGTCGTAAGAGGCAACGTGCCACATCCTCCAAAATTGTGTTGACACAGATTCGCAGATGATGTTGTCTCGCTGACGTGTGAACCAACATCAACTTCAGCGACTGCACACATTCCGGAATGAGACATGTGGGAAGCCCTCAGGCACCTTAGTTTGCAACATCGGTCGTAACCCTCGAGATGCGCCAAAGAAGTCACAAGTCCTTTCTCGGTGTCGACGCAGGAGATTGGTGCTCCCATCGACCTTCTGCAGCAGGCCTGGTCATCGTCTTACGAACACTCTCGACAGAACACGTTCCCTTTGTTGCAGGTCAAGAAAACTGGAAAACTGCCAGCAAACGCCTCGTGTAAGTGTTGGGCACGAGGAGTCTAAGATTGAAGCTGACTTTCGATCAGCAGCCCAGGTTGTGAACTTCGCGGCCGGTGGGGTTGCCACTCCAGCAGATGCTGCCTTGTGCACCCTGGCGTTCGCTCGTGCTACGACCCACTAGGATCTCACTCACAGTGCGTACCCACGATGAGGCATGCAGCTTGGTGTCGATGGCGTGTTCGTTGGAAGCCGAGGGTATTTCTGGAGCATGCGCCGACTTGTGCAGTTGTTCAGGGCAGACCCGCCCTGCCAGGCTTGCAACGAACATAGCCATCTCTGCATTTCTACCTGATTCCTCCTTGCGCAAGCCGTGCCAGCAATTGGTCTCATGTTCTGAGGTGGGTAGTGGCATCTTCAAGTCGTCCGATCCCGCCAAGCGTGCCCGGGCCATCGTGAAGGCGGGTTGAAGTAGAGTCACAACGTTAGCTTGATTGCAGTCGACATCACGAAGCCAGGCCGTCACGCACTACAACGATGCTCAGGTGCTGGGGCAATCTGTTTTTGAGGGTCCGAGGGAACATGACGGAACAGCAATGCAAGCAGGTGGTGGCCGAGGTCTCGGAGGATCTGGGAGAGGCCATACGAACACGGAAGCCGGCCAGACGCCACTGAGCTTGGCAGAGGCAATGACGGGTATCAACTGCGATGGCCTCGCCACACGCTTTGCGGACAGGGAGGGTCGGGGGCCTCGAAAGCCTGGCCCAATGCTTTCTCTGTGTCAACACGTAGCACAGGCGGCAACATGCCTTCGGCCAAGAAGGCCAGGACTGAGTCCTACGGAGACCACAAAGGCCTCGCAGGTGGGAGATGCGCATTGTCAGATGAGTGCGCAGAGAACGACTTGGCCCAGGCACGGCTTTCTGAGAGCCCCTTGCTCCAAATCTCGACAAGTTTTCCTTCTGTGCACAAGACGTGATTGTTTCATCTGCCATGCATGGTGCCCCAAACGAGGTTCCCAGTTGCTTTCCGTTTTGGGTCATATGAGGCTAGATCAGGGTCTCTGGAGGATGGCCCTGATTCCGGTCTCTGTCCGCAGGCCACGTAGTAGCCCGGAGTCTGCTGTTCACGGAACTTATCCGTGCGAGCCCACAACACCGTTTAGAACAAGCTGCGAAGGTTGTCGTATTTCCTTTGTCATGCTAGTCAGTGTAAGCGGCTCCTGATCCACCATTCAACTTTTCTCTCTGCTGCAGCCCATGTCGGCGCGGTGGTGACAAAAAGGCACCTGACAGTGTCACAACTGGGCCGGGCGCATTGAATAGCTTCTGAAGCTGCAGCTCTCGCAGCCCTGCTCGAAGCACAGGTCCAAGGTCTCCGAGAGTATGACATGTCCAATTGCAGACTCCACTCAACAGGCGATTTTCCTTTGCAGAAAGCTACTTCGGTTCCTATTGTTGCGATGAGTGGAAGCACATGTGACCGGTTGCTTGAATACAAGCAAGCAGTTGAAGTTGATGGATCATGTGGCTGCAGGAGGCTTAGTGGTTGAATGTGAACCCGAATAGTTAAATGGCAGTGCCAATTAAAACGCGAAAGTTTCAATCGAAGCAGTTCCATACCGCGAAGTTCCACGAGCTTGAGACATCGTCGGACATCCTGCCCACAAGCTCAACCGTTCTGTGCCTGTGCAGACAGTCCGAGAAACTCCTATGGAAAAGCTAGAGAGTAAGTGACTAAGCTAGGGTATCAAGAGTTGCAATTCGCAGCCTTCCTGACCTGTTGCAGCACAGTGCCCCGAACCCCTTGCAACAAAAGCTCGTGAGAGATGTCTTGAGATCCAACGGAGAGTGTAATGCAGAAAAGTGAAGTGCTCTACGGATTGCTTTCAGATCTGTTAAGGCCCGATGCCTCTGGCCGAGCTCAAGGAACCTTTGGTTCTTAAAGGGGCCTTGAGGCAGGAGCATCGCTTGTGTTTCTGACCCGTTGCATGCCGGCTGATGATGCATGTAGAGAGTCACCCGCAGGGTAGTTCCCAGGATCTTTCTGATGTAATTCCTTGCAGAACAAACAATTGCAGGTTCTTGGTTTCTCGCTTGTAGGGGAGTCACGTGGCTCAAGCGGGCACCGCACGTGTCCATACCATCACGTTCTCGCCTGCATCCCCAGCTGTTGCTAAGAGGTGCAAGGAGTACGAAGGAGCACAGACTTTGCACTGCAGCGATTCCGAGGAAGCGATTACCGGACTCCACGGTCTAGTCTGATCTCCTCTGCCGTGCCGCGGCTTAACGGCATCAACTACCGCAGTTTGCAAACTACAAGCGGCAGCTTGCAATGCCAAGGTCTTCCATGTCCGTCCTTTGCCAGCGAGTGCTGCTGCTAGCATCGGTTGCGAGTGCTGCACAGCTGCCGCGGCTTCACCCTACTGCTGCTTCATCGCTGGGCGAGGGCACATGGTGGGCCAAGGCAGTGGAGCGAAGAAAGTGTGCATAGCCCACAGCACAGCATTTGCGGATCAACGAAGCTAGGTGGGTGATCACCTTGTGCACGCTCCAGCCACTGACAGTGGCCTTAGCTCCAATGTTGGGGATTACTACTATGCCTACGGTGCGACCCCCGGGTCCTGCAGGCTCGTGTTAGATCGAAAGGTCAGCCGTCTGGAACTTCAGTCTTTGGCATTTCGCGATTTGCGTGTGCTCGCTGTCTTCGCCCAGGTTCGCATGGAGCGTTGACAGACGAACTCCACGAGAAGCGTGTCGGCGGCGCAGGCCGCTTGCACATCTTCCACCTTCCGGAGGCCCGGCCAGCTCTGTGTTTCTAGAGGGTAGTGATTCTCTTGCTCTCTTGTTTTGGCACAGGGCAAGGACTCTCTGGCCACGCAGCTGCCAAAGGTGGCTGGACGCCGGGATTCCGTCAGCGCACTGGTGCCGTGCTTGAAGAGAAAATCCCAGACGTGGGGGGCATAACCCAAATTTGGGGGGGAGAGCGGCTCCTCTCTCTGGAGGTGCAGCTGAACCATCAGGATGCCGGAGCCCCGGAGCCCCGGAGCCGAGCCCCCCCCGCCTCCGCCTCGGAGCGGTCGTTGCCTTCCTTGCAGGTGCTTTCAGATGCACGGCTTTTCCCGCATCTCAGCTCGTACTGGAAGCTTTTCGGTTTCGGATACAATGAGCTACATGTCAGGGCCTACGATGTGCCGAAGGCACGAGCATGATGCAGCCGCGCCAGGGATGCTGTCTTGACCTGCTGGGCCTCGGCAGGATTACAGCTCCGGCTTGTCTTCGGCTGGTGAGCGCGTGGAAAAGCAGGCGCTCCCGTCAGCCAAGCTACGATGGCCCACGGCACTACGCAGAAGCCGCTGTATAGCAGAGGCAGTCGACTCCATTACGCCGAGCTCGGCCATGCGCCAGCTCAAGGAGTCGGTTTCAACGAACAAGGGCCTCAGTAACGCAAGCCGAAGTGAAGGAGCTGGTGGCTCTGGGCGATGGCTCCACCCAGACTCGGACGCCTGCATGCGCACTAACATGCCCTATAATAATCTAATGGAAGGGCTCAGGATCCGAAGAATTGTCGACCACCGGCCTGCACGAGCGGGCTGTGGAATGTCACACTGAGGAGCTACTCGAATCCAACGGCGTCTGCCAATTCAGTTAGCTTTCTTGAGAAGAAGTTCAAGGCGATGCAATGCCTATGCGATGTTGGTTCCGCACGTCAAGCCATGTCAAGCCGAGTGCTGCCAGGAGATGGGGTACTCTGTGTGCAAGCAGCAGTTTGGAGAGCAAACCTCCGTGGTCGCGAGTCTTCAGGCAGCTACGACTGCGCGATCTTGCTCGCACGCAGTGCTTGTGGCCAGGGTAGCGATGCCGGCGCGGGCTCCGTGACTCTAGGAGGACACTACGACTCACGACCCTTCGAGGCCGATTGAGCTCGCTTTTAACACCGCTTCATAGGAGCCGGAAGAAAGTGTGTTCACGACATGCGGATCCAGTCGACAGGGCCTAGCACCTGGCGCTGTGGACAACGGCAGTGGTGCCGCTGCGGCGGCGCATTCAGATCATCCGACTTGGACGTTTGAAGATGTCCTAGACAAAACTTCAGTGCTGCGCACCCAGGTGCTCACAATTGCCAAGGCGCTGGCGGATGCCAAGGCGTGTGGGGAGTGTCTCTGTGGGGTTCTGGGATCCGGCTTATGTGCTGCGTGTCTGCATGTTTGCATGTCTGCGCTGCGGACGCCGCATTTCAGTGGCTCAAAGAGCCGATGGTCGATGGTCCGTGACGGATGTCCCTCCTGGAGCAAGCTGACCGGTTTTGCCAGCGCACAGGGAGGAAGCGCTGTGTGCACCTACCTGAGGACCGGCACGTGTTCTAGCGGCAAATGCTCATGCAAAAGCGAGCAGACAGGAAGCTCTCGACTGGGACGAGCGTGAATGCGATTTGTGGTTTTACACGGACGGTCTCATGGCTGCCTGTGCTCTTGGCTCTTGCGACCCGGACACAACTCCACATAGTTGGGAGCAGTTGAGGTGATTTCCACCCAAGAGAACCAGCTGCGGGCAACTGGCAATATTGTCGCGGCAAGGCCGACCAGCAGAGTTCTAGAATTGCTCGACGTGTTTTTGTAAGCGTAAGTTTGCGGGCTTGCCCATCCGTCTGTCAGCTATCACCAAGGAAAGTCAACCTGGTCGAGTCTCAGTGATCACTGTTACTACGGGAGAGGCTTGATCTGAAAGCCAGGGCCAGGCCGTCACACAGAAAAGAACGGAAGGATTGACGGTAGTGCACAGCTACGCGTCCATAGCACCTCTCAGGAGAGGCATCGTTTTCACGAACTGCTTTTCTGGAACTTCCAGTGTCAAGTTTGGGACGACAAGGATGCCGTATGCGCGTGTATGGTAAATACGCTTCAATGTCTTGAAGTATTGCGACATGAGACTGATCCGCAGGAGTTGATTGTCGTGGAGACCTACGAAGATGAGCCAAGTTCATTCCTGTCGGGCAAAGCTGCATGGAACAGCAACATGAAGGTCATCAGCCGCTCTGACCTGCAGTCCTGTGAAGTCAGTTGTCCTTTGTTTTTTTGCCCGGTGTCACCCGACCTTTCCAAGGTTTGCAGCGGCTTCCCGGTGACGACTTGTCGATTGGGGTGAAGAGGCCGAAGAGCTGCGAGTGAGCTGCGAGCCTTTTGAGAGACTGCTGTGAAGACTCTGACGTGTAACCCTGTTTCCACGTCTTCCACGGAGGACCTCGCTCCGACTTAAGTGGGGCTTGAAGAAAAATCCTGAGGGCTCAATTGGAGCAGCGCACCGGGCACTCCCATGTTGCCTTTTCCGGCGAGTGCCCATGCTCTTCTTGCGACCTCTGTCCATTTCTGAGTCCAGGAAGCAGCCTTAAGAATCCACCATGTTTCCCGTGAAAGTTCCTTGGTGGCTCCGGTCTGGAGGCAAACCCACAACCTGGGAACAATCAAGCCTTCTCTGACCGTTTGTAGCTTCATCCATTCTCTGGCACTTCCTAACTGAAAAAGCAGTGCTTGGTAGGAGGCTCCACAGTGCATTCCTGGCCCGAGAATTCGAGAATGGCTCCGATACACAGAGAGATGCGACATGCGACGGCGACACGGATCTCTCCGCCTCAGCTGCGGTGTCGCAATACCGGATCTCCACATAAGTTTTGAGTTGTGATGAGTGCGAGTGGCAGCGTCGGCACGTCCCGCCTCAGTTCGGACTTGGGACTTGGCTCTGACTTGGGCTCGCGGCTGGGTTCGCGCTCTCCGCCGAGAATGCTGAAAGATGCTGACAGGAGTCTTCTCAGCCCTTTTACAATGCCTTGGGCCCACTGAGATCGCTTTTTTCCAGCTTGGAAGACCCTTCGCCTCAGCTCCCCAGAGCCTCAGCTGTGGGATTTTCTTCTAGCTGTGTCTGGCCTTATCCGGCTCTCGGCCTTCTCCTCACTAACCCCTCTTTGTTCCTGACTAATAAGTTCAGCCGGCGACAGTTCGGCAGGTGTTTTTTGATTATGACATGAGCGCAAAACCCGGGGCCACCTCCATCTTGCGATGCCTGAAATCTGGCGGGTGGGAATTAGGAGCTGTGGAGATTTATGCGACCAGCAGCCAAGTCCCGGAAGTGCCAGGAATATTGGTGTTCATGCTGCAAGCGGCGAGCTTGTAGCCCACCTCGATGACGATGACCTCTATGCTCCAGGCAGCCTGCTTTGGACGTAGCATTATCCGAACTGCACTGCGGGTGTCTCAGGATATTTGGCATTCATGGCAACGAGGCCCGTGCAGTTACGAGCGGAGAGAGCGGTGCGCTTCACTCTTGGCTCTTGGCAGGATGTCTCACTTTGATGGTGCGTCGGCTCTGAAGCTCTCGAGTTGGTACGTGGGAAATGCCGAGGCTCTGGAGTGCAAAAGGTCCCCCATTTCATGTGTTTCGCGGCAGGGCTGCGTGCTGTGAAGGCTGGCGCCTTCGGATTTTGTGATGCCGCTCGGCTTGGGCGCAAGCGTCCTGGGCTCGGATGGCCCGCACTTGCCTTGGCCAGGATTTCACCACGACATATAGACATCTCCGATCCGCAGGTCACATGAGCAGAAAAACGCCTGCTGTCAAGATGGGGCTCTATTCGCAAGGGCCCGAGCACTTGACACGTGGCCCGCATGTTTCTTGTTGTCGCCGGATTTTCAGTCACGACACTCCAAGATGGAAAGAGCATGGACCATCGTGAACCCAGTAGGTTTCAGTGCGTTTGTCGGCACCCCTGGCCTGTCAGCGATGAAGCCCTCACAATTCTCACCACAATTGTTTGTTCTCCTCTCGCGTGGGACAAGCTGATCAGAGACTGCTGACGGATTCTTCACTCTGTCTGCCGGCGACACTGGCAATCAATGTCAACATGCCTACCAGCTCTTCTCGCAGAGCGGCCAAGCGAGTGATTGTAAATTCCTGGAGCAACCCAGCGACCTGAGGTTTGGCTTCACGCTGATCTACAATAGAGAGATCGGCCTGAAGCATCCCTTTCAAGACAAAAACCTCGGGGAAGACTACGACTGGTGCATGGAGTTGATGGACCCCGGGCTGTTGATCGGCTGCTGCTTCCCTGTATCCAGCTTTAGTCTGCCGAGAGCTCGTGCTCCTGCAAGTGCAAGGAGCAACGTGGTTCTCGCAGCATTGCCCTCATGTCCCCTACCTGCATGTGGTTCAACACAGCAGATTCTGTGCGTGCTTCGACCCTGAGGCCTGATGAGTTCGGAGTGTGTCTGCACGTGCAGAATCTTGGCTTAAATTCCGGTGCAAAGCCAATGGTAAAAGCAAGGCTTCTGTCCCATACCTCCGCGAGATGCTTGTCAGACTTAGGCATGGAGAAAATGTGTCAGATGTGGATCCTTTCGTCTACACAGATGTGCCATTAAGCGAAATTCGTGCCCTCAGGGTGGTTGCCGCTTGGCCTGAGCAGTGCAGTGGACGCTCAGTGTCGTGCTTGAAACAAGCATCTCGATGCTAGGACTCTCCTGGCTTCCCCAGCTTTGTAAAGCTCGCAGAGCTTGTAGCTCGGGTCGACGAAGCCCGGAAAGGAGGCGGGGTACATGATGGTACATGAACAAGGGAGATATATCGAGTTGCTCTGCATGTGCCAACATATTCCTTCTTCAGGTGGGCTTCCTCCAAAGCTGGCCAAAGAAGCTCGCGACGCTGGCATCATCAGTGATAATGATGCATGGCAGAAGTTCATGTCAGTGGACTCCACAATGAAAGAGAAACTCGTCACCATGTTGCTTGCACATCGGGGTTCAGGACGATGCAGAGGGTGAGATCATGTGAAGCCCGTTTTAGCGGCCCTAGCTCTAGCATCCGACTTTTGGGGCCTGACGCCTTCGGAGCGGATGAATCTTCCCTCTGCATCATGCTGATCTGTGCGTGCTTAAAAAGAGCGACCAGCTCCTGCTGCAAGGCAGGGTCTTTGTTCTGATCCCTGATAGCGGACAGCAGCTTCTCGCTGCACCAGGTCAAGCCTCAAAAGAGTATTTTCTTCGCGGCTTTCGCCGCCGAAGAGCCTGGACTGCTTGGCTCCGAGGACCCTCGTGTGAAGCTGCCGGAACAACGTGTGCAAGGCCCTGCCAGCCCGGCAGGAGTATGCCAATCGTCTCATGAAGTCATCAGCAGGCACCAGCTTCGCAGAGGCCACTGCGAGAAAGAAGCACTCACGCAGTTTGGAGCCGCGCACAAAGCGCCTGCAGGCCGGCTCGAACTTCAGCCAGCAACTCTTCACCAGGCACCCTGTGACACTGCAGACTGAGCAAGGATATGCTTGTGACGCTTGCGATGCCGGGTTGTCAAGGCTTTGTGGCGAGGAGCCGGCCTCTTCTTTCTTAGAGGCTGAGTGGTTCTGCGAATGACGATCTGTACGCTGCAGTTTCTTGAGCCCGTTGCTGGAAGGCCAACACTCGGGGGAAGGGTTCCCGAAACAAGGCCAAGCATCAGGCCGTCGGCACTTTGAACGAATGACTGCCCTCATTGCATCATTGCTTGCGTTCAGGCCCTCGTCATGGATGAGATTGCATGGCGCAGCACGAACATAAAAGCGAGCACAGGTGGCGGTTTTGCGTCCGGATTCGAAAATGATCGAGTGCTGAAATGTGCTGCGCACAGGCCCGGTGGTCAACCTTGAGCTACCTGCACGCATTAGATGCATCATGGGCCTCCTTTCTGTCTCGGGTGGTGTCTGATCAGCATGCCAGCGCCATCTGACACTACTTGCAGTGGAACACGAGGTCGTATGATTGGGCTAAAGATGTGCTCGACCACCTCGCGGGTGCCAGCCAGGCACACAATGGAAAGAGCTTGAAAGTAACGTCGCTCGGATGCAAAGTAAACCCACTTTGCTTCACTTTGGAAACTTACGAAGTTTGTGGTCTCGATAAGCCAGATACTCTATCGCATGCGCCAGATGCTGCACCGAGGCACAGTAACAATCCTTTCGGATCTGATCACATCAGTTTCTTGCAGAAAGGCATCCACAGTGCAGCTTGCCTGCATCTGGCGTTGAGTGCATTTTTGCAGCTTGGCATTCCGTCTGCATCTCCGACGCAACAGCGCGCAGGTTCTTTCTATCCATGGGGATGACGAGGGCTACCCCCACTACCACCAGTCTGCAGATAATTTAGATCAGGCACCGCCTCAGTGATTGGTTTTCACAGACTTCACAGCCCTGTTGAAAGAACGCGGCAACTGCAGCAGGTGGACCCCTCGCTCTACGCCATGATCACCAAGATGAATGCCGGTACTGCGCCCAGACAACCTTCGAACCGGGTAGCTTTTGAGCTCGACTCGCCTGCAGGTGCCCTCCTCCGCCTTGCCGGCATTGATGCATGAGCGATGAAATCCGAGATTTGATTGCGTTTCACTTGTGCAGCATGTGCAACTCGGCCGGCATGCAAAGTAAGTCTCTCAAACGCGTTCTGAACTGCCGACCGGTTGCCCTGACCATGCAGAGAGTGAGCGTTAGTCATAGGGCATTGCAGTTAGTGGCTTTTGCTAGCGGCCGGTCCTCCAAAGGCACCCCCTGAAATCGAGCGGCCTCGAGATCATGTGCCGGGCTTCCTCCGCAGCTCACCACTCGCTTGGGTAGCCAGTATAAACAATTATAAATCTCACCAAGCGAAATCAGGGAATGAGAAACACGCCCGCCCTCCCTCCCTCCGTCAGCCAGCCAGCCAGCCAGTCAGTCACTCCCTCGCTCGCTTGCTCGCTCGCTAAGTCAGTCACTCAGTCAGCCACTCAGTCACTCAGTCACTCAGTCAGTCACTCACTCACTCGCTCGCTCGCTCGCTCGCTCACCCAGTCACTCAGTCAGTCAGTCACTCAGTCAGTCAGTCACTCACTCACTCAGTCAGAGAGCCAGTCAGCCAGTCAGCTGATGGATTTCTGATGATCAGTGGGCTCGCAATCCAACTCTTGCGAAATGCCGGGTCTCAGTGTTCTGCACTAAAATTTCGTCCTGATATAAACAAACGCAGGGCACGATCGCCTCAGCTCCCTGACCAGATGTTCTTTCTTGATCACAGCAGTCTCGGTTGGAGTTCTCAACAGATCCCGAGGTGCTAAACATGTAATAAATCATGGATTTCCCGTGTAACGTGCAGCTCACTTTCTGCAAAAATGCACCACAGTATTGAGCACAGATCATGAGTGCTCAAACAGTGATGCCATGCCTGCCGACGATTCACTGTCGATAAGTGGGATCCTGGCCGTTCCCGGAGTCAAGGTGTTTGTTGAGGCACTTGGTGTAACGGCGTGCAGCCACCGCACCAAGTCTTGTCCATAGTCTGACCCCATGAAGCACATGGAAAGCAAGAGCTTTCGGAGTTGCCACCTTATCAGACTTGCCATCTGGACTTCTGTGCCTTTCGAGAGCCAGGGCATGCAGTTGGCCAGCGCTGCGTTGGGCCAATCTGCAGGTTCGGACATGGCTTCTCAGAGTTTCAAGAGGCTGCCAAGCTGTGACGCGAAGCAATGCGGTTTGCAGAGAGGCCTTGAAGGAGGAGCTTGACGCTCGGATTCGAGAGCCGTCCCATCGCCTCGTGAGCATCGCGCAGCATGGCGAAAGGCACGGAGATTCTTTGGTCTCTGTGCGAATTGGCCCACGCTCCTCGGAGTCGGCCTTGGAACTTTGCGGCGCAATCCTTGGCGGCGGAGCCCTTGCTTGCCCAAGGTGCAAAGAACACCTTGGGAGGCAACTGGCCATGTCTGCACAGTTTTGTGAAAATTCGTTCTTGCTTTGCATCTGCTCGAATGGACAGGGCCAATGCGAGCGTGTTTCTGGTATCCGGCTGGCTGATTTCTGCTCCTGGCTCAGCGGCGAGGCGGGGACTGCGGGACTGCGTGGGAGCGAGAAGTCGAGAGAAGTCGAGCAGAGCATGGATGACTGCCTTCGCTTCTTCCTCTCGCTTTCTTTCCAGGACGTGCCCTCCATTCCCTTCCCGCAGGCCTCGTCGTGGGGTGTGCTGCTCAGGCCAAGGCTGTCAGAGTTCGTTTCTGGCTTTGTCACCGAGGTTATTGCGGTTATCAGCACTTTGAGGCTCTGTTGAAGGCTGTTCCGGTTGATTTGAGTACGAGTCGTGCCAGAACGAAGGAGCTCTTCAAAGACCTGAAAGACTACAATCGCACTTCTGCAGACTTCAGTCAGCTGCTGACACAGGACTCAGTGTCTCCAGCCGCATGTGTAAACTTCAGAACATGTGCGCACAACCTTTTTCCATTCATGATTCTACTCGTTTGCGTGGTCATCTTTCAGGGTACTGGATCTTGGCTGGAGGTTTAAACCTAGCGGGGCGTGGGTGGTTCCATAACCCACTTGAGCTGTTCTGCCACACAGCTTCAGGAGAAGCGCCCAATTTCCGTCCCGGGCGCACCAACACTGTGGCTTGGCAGGGGCCTGTTTTCCGGCAACGTTCAAAGCCTGCGCCAGAGACTTCCCAGGCAGCCACGGCGCTCGCACCCCGTGCCCCGGATGTTTTTGCCATGTGCAGTGAGAACTGTCTCGTGGCTGTTGATGCTACCTTCGATGCGTTACCGCCTGAGCCAATAGAGTCAGAACGTGCACGCATCAGAGCTTACATGCAACTTGGTTGTAGCAGCATTCAGAATATTTGACCGCCTTTCAACATACTCATTCAAGAAACTCGCATGCTGCGGCCCGGCTGGCCAGATGGCCGAAGCCCCATTGGCAACAGCTGGGGACGATGACCAGCTTGACGAGAAGGCTTTAGCGGCGCTCATCAAGGCACCAGGGTTGGCTTCTTGAAGGCACGGCAGGTTTCGTAGCGGGAACGATTGAGAGGCGACGGGAGGCAGAAGAGGTTCCACCGGACAGAAGAAGCAGATCTGCGCCGATTGTTTGACCCTTGGCGTTCTCGAGCCGACAACATGCTTAGCTCTAAAACCGCGGTCAGAAGCTTTCAAGGTGGTGGCGTGATCACCACCCTCCTGCTCTCTGGCGGTGTCTCCCAGCTGTACGGAGACTCATGGAGTGTGCCAGGACAACAGCTTGTGGCTGATTTGTGCCGTCTGAGGAGTATGCTGATGGGTGCGATACATGTTGGAAAGCCAATGGCTACGAGGGCGACCCGCCGTGCAACCTCAAGAAGTCACAGATGCTTAGTTGCGATAAGCGGACCGCGATTTTGCTTCATTCCCACCAAGGTCGCCTACACATGTGAACTTCGTATTGAGTAGCTGGTAGCCTGTTTTTTATATAAATTCCGATGTTTGATACACAATTCTCAAACATTGCTGCGGGTGCTTCTCTCTAAGGTTTCAGCAGAAAGCACAGAAGCAGATGTTTCTCGGCCACACTTTCTTTCGCATTACATGATGGTGCGTTTTTTCACCAAATGAGCACCCGAGTTAAATCTCAACTTGCAAGCAAGGGAGAAGGCCCAGCGAAGAAGAGATCAGAAAACTCCGGCGGAGGTGCAGGCAGACCTGTGGCTGGAAACCAAATGCTGGTAGTTGTTCCGAACTTTTAGGATCTTGCTCAGTTGTATCTTAGCCAGATGCAAGCATGGCCAATGGAGTGGGAATCTCAAGACCTGTGCAGACCTGGAGTCGAAAATGAAAAAAGTGCAGCTTGATTTCAAAGCAGACTTGGAATGCCGTTGCTTATGACGAATCTCCTTGCAATCGGCGTGATCTGGCCATCTATGCTCCATGTGAAGACCAAACCGGTTCCGCGGAAGTTACCGGGTGTCTTCGTGACGAGAATGCTCCTTTAGTGAGCTTCAGGGGACTCGGCGTGACGGGCTGCGGCCTCCCCCCATCCAGGCGGAGAAGCTGCAATTCGCGCGTCAACAGCCGCTTGTCGAAGAAAAATGACCCCGGCAGACACCGCAGTCACACCGGGCAACTTTTGGGGGGCCGGCAGGAAGCTTGAGGAGTTGAAGGCGAAGTCCCCACTGAAGCAGGCCTTGGTGAGTGCCTTGCTTGCAAGGAGGGTGAGACTTTGTGGGTTTGAGATTCCGACAGTCAGTACAGCCCGTTGCATCCGCAGAGGCCTCATCCAACATATCGAGGAGCCCTTGGAGAGCCGGATGTGCCCAAGAGCCAAGTGCCATGCCTCGAGGACCAAAGCCTGTCCGAAC
>CAJNJA010007347.1:0-16206 GCA_905231915.1 Symbiodinium necroappetens
ATGAGAGGGGTTGTCACGACGGAAACTGAAGTTAGACATTTAAGGTCTCACGAGGATCCTAGGCCCCCGCCCTGCGAGGCAGGAACTCGCCGTTCGCATCTAAGCAGCTCCTGTTCTTGGGCACAGACCATCATAGCAAGGATCCTACTCGTATAAACAGCGGTTCTGCATCAATTATTAGATTATCTTGGGGTTCCTAAACCCTAAACCCTCATTCAGGCTCTATCCTGGGATCCCTCCGTGTTCTGAAACTCCCGGGCGCTTTACCTTCGCTTGAGCCGAGGCTGAGAGAAAGTTCGAGGACGGAACGGCGCTGCGGCCCAGTCCCAGCGCGCAGAGGTCTTAGAGCCTACGGTAGCGGCCTTTAAGGTTCTGGGTTTAGGGGTTTAGGGCGGTGAAGTTTTAGGGTTTGGGGCCTCGAAATGCGCCGCGGATCGCCTTCATCTGCACTGGGCATTTTATCCTGTCCGAACTCTTCTTTGAGGCTGCGATGCTTTGGCAGGCGAACAGGTCTGCATTTTGCTAGTGTGGCCTTGGCCAAGCTTTTCTGTCCCCTGCTCTCCTCGCTGGCCTCCGGCTTCCACAATTCAATGTTCGCTCCCCACAGTGAGAAAGAAGCCTTTCTACACTGAAGGCTAGGCTCGAAGCTCGCACCCCTTTCCGCTCTGTGGGAAGTTTCGCTAGTGTTTTGCAAGCGGTAGGTCGTTCGCGGCACTGCTCTGTTGTTGTGTTTGGATTCTTCCCACCTGCCTATCTATCTTATCTATCTTGTCTATGTTACCTGTCTGTCTACCTATGTATTTGTGTATGTATGTAGCTATCTGCGTGTCTATATATTATATATCTATCTAACTATCTATCTGCCTATCTATCTATCTACCTACCTATCTATCTGTGTATCTGTGTATTTACCTGTCTGTGCGTCTTTCTGTCTGTTTGTGTGTCTATCTATCTATCGATCGATCTATCTAGCTATGTATCTATGTATCTATGTATCTGCTTATCTGTGTATTGATGTATCTATCTGTCTGTTTGTGTATCTATCTGTCTATCAATCAATCAATCTATCTATCTATGTATCTGTGTATCTGTGTATCCATGTATCTACCTGTCTGTCTCTCAATCAATCAATCTATCTATTTATCCGTGTATCTTTGTGTCTCTGTATCTATTTATCGATCTCTTTGTCGATCTATCCATCTATCTATCTGTCTCTCTATCTATCTACCTACCAATCAATCAATCGATCACTCTACCTTTCTGTCTATCTATCTATCTATCTACCTGTCTATCTATCTGTCTATCTATCTATCTATCTATCTAGCTGTCTATCTATCTATCTATCTCTCTCTCTGTCTACCTATTTATCTATCTATCTATCTATGTATCTATGTATCTATCTATCTATCTATCTATCTATCTTTTTATATACCTATCCATCTATCTAGCTATCTTTCTATGTCTCTGTGTATCTGTGTATCTATGTATCTATCTGTCCGTCTGTCTGTCTGTCTGTCTACCTACCTACCTACCTACCTTCCTACCTACCTACCCACCTACCTATCTATCTACTTACCTACCTACCTACCTACCTACCTACCTATCTATCTATCTCTCTATCTACACCCAGTAACGTATGTACATTCGCCAATGGCCGCGGAGAGGGCAGTGGACAGCCTTTCCGCCGATCTTGCGGAGGGGCAGAGGCTTGTCCCAAAGTAGACATGGGAGCTTCCAGAGACGGTCTGAACCCGAAGTCTGACAGATCGAGATGAGTAGACTCCTAGACACAGGGGCCCCCGAACCTGCAAAAGTAAGGAGCCCCCTTTATATTCGCTCCGAGTTTCGCGAGGTCCCAGAGGGAAATTTCAGTTGACCGAAAGTCTCATGGCCAAGCCATGCAATACAGTCATAAAGCTCTTTTTGTCCCTTTCAATGGAGGGCTTAGCTCCACCGGCGTGCCTCCAAATGTCGCGTGCATCCTGTCCAGACTCGTTCTGGAGGCCGCGATGCTTGGGCAAATAGTTCTGCTTTTTGCCAGCACGGCGTTGGCCGTGTTTTCCTGCCCGCTTGCCCTTCTAGCATGCCTGAGGCCAGGTTCGAATCTGATACTTGCTTGAACCGACAACTGGTGCAACGCTCAGACTGGGTCCTTCTAGCTAGGGGCATTATGTTTCGACATACAATGGGTGAGTGTATGTTGTGTTTCTCGATGCAATGCTGTATTTCGTTGTGTGCGAGAGGGCTGCACATTTGTGCTCGAGCAGTATTTCAAGATTTGTGGAGATTGGTGTTGATGTGCGTGCGCGCATTATGACAATATGACAACTGTTCTTGTTCCAAGCAGAGCTTTTGTCTCCGTGTATCGTAGTCCTCCACGGCAGCAAGGAGGGCCGTGGGCGGATCTGACCGGCACTTATCCGGAACCTTCCGAGAGGCAGCGGGTTGTCACCCACATGCATGGGAGCTTCGAGAGACTTGGCCTCCGAATGCGAAGATCGACCTTTCGATGTGAGTAGAGGTTGTATCCACTCAGCCAGCAATGAGCATTCAGCGCTGACCTGAGGACCCCAGGAAACCTCAGAGTCACGGAGCAAAGTTCCATAAATCCAGAACTGCGGACCACAGGATCCCCAACTCTGGTATTCACATTGATGACAGTAGCGATGCGTAATTTTTGGGGGCGACGACGTGACGTTCCATTCATAAACAATACTACCATAATAACATAGTAATTATAGAATGTTTAGGGTCGAACGCAACGTGGTATTATGGAGCCGTTCTGTTGTTCCGAGCTCTTCAAAGGCCGAAGCCGAAGGTCGAAGCTGCCAGGTGGCAGAGCGCGGCGAAGCCGTGCCGGAGGAGCATGAAGCACATGGAACATCATGGCTGCGCATGCTTCTTCGTTCTGCCAGGGATTTGTCGAACATGGGTTTATCCATCGACAAACAGTCAAAAAGCCCCTTCCCCCTAAACTTGGAAGTATGGAGATCGGGCGAGGCGTCTTTGTCTGTTTTGTTTTAGGACCTGTAGTTCACCAGATGCTGTTCGCATGTGTAGGCTTATGCTTCCTGCAGCTTCTTTATGTCCTTAGCTGCTTAGCTCTTCTAGCAGAGGCGTTGACCTCAGACTGGCTGTGGCACATTCATTCAGTTCACGAGGCTAGACTTGAGGCTTTTCGGGTTTAGGGTTTCAGGTCAGGGGCTCCGACAGCAGCAGTTGCCAATCCGCTTGTTGCTGTGTCGGGCAGGATCTGCCGATTCGCCATCTAAGTGCGGCTGAGGTCGAGGTTCTGAGCAATTAATGCTTGAACGTGTCGGGAGATGAGTACCCCCTGCTTGGCGCAGTGGCCTCTTTGCATTCTGACAGCTTCTGTGTTGCTTGGTTCTTGAACCGCAGTGGTAGCTTGATCCTTAGACTACAACTTTTGCTGTCTGCACCGGCTGTTTGCTCCGCACAACCGTGGTACTTGCAAGGACGTTATTCTGACATGCGTGTGAGCAGTTGTGGGATCGCCTCGTGCAGTGACCTGTGGAGGCTCATGTTTCAGTAGATTATGCCAAACCCTAAAACCCTAAACCCTAAACCCCTAAACCCTAAACCTTAAACCTTAAACCGCAAGTTATCTCGACAGTCCGGCCACTGCTCTGCCTGCAGCGATGTAGGGCCGAGGCGGCTGGCGTCTATGAGGAGGATCGGAGCTGGGGTCGGAGCTGGGCATTCGGACGTCGCGGTCTGGGGTGTAAGTGTTTTCTTTCAGTCAACGGGCTGGGTTTGTTCGGATGGAGGCGTCGGATTTGGAGCTTCAGAGAGAGCGAGGGGGGCGGGGGCCCAAAGTATCCCTTACTTTAAAAGCCCGTATGAAGTCAGTAAGTACACCCGAAAAAGGGGACCCCCAAGCCCCTTAGCAATAAATCCCAAGCCCTAAACCCTAAACCGCGGTACAACGTTGAATCTGGGAGATCTGGGTTCCAAGCTCCAACCTATCCTTTTCAGGACTTTAGAGAGAAGGAAATCATGACGAAGAGCCCTAACAAAAAGGTGGATCTTATAGGGTTAGAGTTGGAATTCAGGCTTTAAGGGTTGGCGTCTGTTGGGCTTCCCGGAAGGTTGGGAGTCGGAGCTGTGAGGGGTTTGGTTGTAGGATTTAAGGGGACTCAAGGTTTAGCACGTCGGGTCTAGAATTTGGGGTTTAGGATTTTTAGGGTTTAGGATGTAGGGTCCAGGCTTGAAGCAGGTCACGGCTTCGTCATATTTTTTCTGAAAGTTGCGGAAGGTCAGAGAGTTCGGAAGTTATGCCCAAGTGCAGATTTACGTGCAAGGAGCTCGGAACCCTAACCCTAAACCCCGAAACCCCTAAACCCCTAAACCCTAAACTCCTAAACCCCTAAACCTCTAAGCCCCTAAACCCCTAAACCCCCCCCAAACCCTAAACCCTAGGATCCTAAACCCTAAACCCTACCTTGACCTCAGGCCGAAAAGAAAGCCCAAGCTCCGAAGCCCGAATTCAAAGACCCGGCATGCCTAAAAGCAGCCACAGCCTCAAATGTTGGGACCTGTGATTCCTGAATCAGCTCTAAACCCTAAACCCTGAACCTTAAGCCCTAAACCCTAAACCCCAAACCTCTAAACCCTAAACCTCTAAACCCTAAACCCTGAACCTTAAACCCCAAACCTTCAACCCCAAACCCTAAGCCCTTAAGAGCCTGCCGTCATGCTAAAGAGCCTCGACCCTGAGCGCAGGAGCCATTCATTGGATTGGCCTCTCAGCCAAAACGAAAAGAAAGGCACGGATGGGTGAGTTTAGACTGGGACGAAGGGCTTAGGGCTTCAGGGGGGTTTAGGGTCTAGGGTTCAAGGTTCAGGGTTTAGGGTCTAGGGTTTAGGGTTTAGGTGTAGGGACCCAGAAGCCTGAACCCCAAACGGTGCAGCCCACGACCAAGTTCGACCTTCCTCTTTTGATTGAAGTTTGGTTTGGGGTTTAGGGTTTTGGGGCGTATACGATTACAGGATCTTTCTGTCAAGGGATATTATTCTGATATCATTAGTATTATAGCTGTTACAGTATCATTACAGTACGGGTTTTGGCTATATTGTCATTGTACTGTTAGGGTAGGGTTGAGGGGTACGTCAGTACTCTTCATGATTGTGTAAACGTAGCCCAGGAGTTTAAAGAGGATGTCAGTAGAGGGTCCTAAGCAGGCAGACAGGGTTCAGGTTGTACTTCATACCATGCATCTAAATTGATACTCAACCCAAAACCTTTCAAGGATACTGATTGTTTTGCAACCCCCCTTCCGAAAAAAGGATGCCAGCAAACATGTTGTGGGTAATGAGATGGCCTTTCTCACGGTGAGGAGGGGACTTGGAACCGACGGGTTTTGCCTTGAGGAGCTTTTGGATTAGGGGGGTTTTAGGGTTCCGGGTTCAGGGTTCATTGAAGGTTCGGGCTTTTGCCGGAGGACACCAATACCCTAAACCCTAAGCTCTAAAACCCTAAACCTCCTAAACCTAAAACCCTAAAGCCCCACAGCCTAAACCCACGGTCAGGTGGCCCAAAGCTCGAAACTTCGAAAGTAAGAAGCCCTTTCCTCGCGAACCATAAACCTGGGGTACTGCCCCCACTCTGTACCAGTTGGATAACATGTACAATGTACCTAAAGTTTAGAGGGTTTAGGGTTTATAATATACTTATAACTTGTACGCAGCCCTTAATGTGACCCCTAATATGGACTGTTACATTGTTGGGTCAGTACCCCAACGTAAACCCTTCAAGCCCCAACCCTAAACCGGAAAACCCGAAACAGAAAGCCCCAAACGGCCCGATACCCTCCACTTCCGAAATGAACGGGTAGTTGTCTTCGATTTTAACACTTCGTTTTTGTGCAAGGGTGCCCCGTACTATCTTGGGGACGTAACAAGTGGGCCCTAGATTAGAGAACTACCCATGAAAAAGCCCAACAAACAAGCCCCTAAGCCCTGAACCCTAAACCCTAAAGCCCCTAAACCCAAATCCAAATCCATGCCCAAAGGCCGCCTCCTGGAACTCTACGACAAGGACCGAGGGAGGGCCAACTCAGCTCTTGCCCCCAGGCCTTCTGGGTAGCTCTCTAAATTAAAAAAGGATCCTAAAAGGGACCCTAATTCAGAGAACTACTTTTCTGGGGGTTCGCAGACAGCCTTGAGGGCTGGTTCTGCTGAAAGATTCCTCCTGGGGTTTAGGGTTTAGGGGTTTAGGGTGTCAGGGTTTAGGGCTCAGGGCTTGTAGGGTTTAGAGTTTAGGGTTTGTACTTTCGAATTTCGACCCTAAGCCCGACACCCGCATCCCTAAAGCCCTAGAAGGGCTCCTAGAAAGGGACCCGGTGGCCCTTGAAAACCCCCCAGAAGCCGGAACTCCGAATCCCCAAGGCTTGCATAGACCCTAAACCCTAAAACCTAAACTCTAGAACCCCCGGGGAGCGGTTCGCGGGCCGGTCGATTTGAAAGCCGCGATGTTTGCTCTCATGCTTTCCTTCGCAGGTCTTTTCGGACGCGGGCAGCCGCTGATGCTCTAGATGCTCAGCCGTTGATGCTCATGGTCAAACCAAAGTGGCGGGATGGAGGGCTGCTCAGCGGCACAAAGCTTCCACTTCGTAACACATTCTAGGCTTTCTGAATTGTACAAACGGGACCGGGTAGACCCTGAACCCCAAAGCATAGACCCTAAAGGGTGGTTCGCTCTTTCCGGCCGGAGGTGTAGGAATGAATATATATATATATATCTCTGTTTATGTATACACATGTATATAAACATGTATGCATGTTTGTGCCTGCATGCATACATATATGCAAAGGTGGTCAGCTTATATACGCAGCACGTATACGTGCATGTGCACCTGTGTCTACATCTTGAGAAGCAGCGCCGATATCCATCCACCCGTAAACCTTAAACCCTAAGCCCTCAAGCCCTAGACCCTAACAGCTAATCCTAATCCGCCCTTCAACCTTAAACCCAAACCGCCTCTGAACCCTAAACCCTTTCAAACCCGAAACCCTAAAACCGACTGTTCCCAGTGAAGAAGCCGGGCATGGTTTGCTGGACTGGCAAGCCACAGCTCCTTGGCGCTCAACTCTTAACTGATTTTGGGTTGAGGGTTTTGGGGTATTATGAGACAAGCCGTCAACTTTTATTTCAGGGTGACCCAGAGCTCCCTGCGCCAACAGAGGCACGCCTGCGACATCTTGCTAAGCTCACATCTGAGCTTGCCCAGGAAGGAGCCCTTGCATCTCTTGGCACTCCAGAGCCTGAAATAGCTCTCCTGCTTGACTGTGTCGCATGCTCTCACTGGCAAATGGTTGGCTCGGCCAACACCTTTCTTGCCACTCGTGGCTCACGTCCGGGGGATGGACTGGCAGATATCCTTTTCGGGGCGCTTTTTGCTGTTGCGCTGCGGCATATCCGGCGCACATGCGCTGCCGAAGGGCTTTCGCGCTCAGGCGCCGGGGTTCTCATCGGATGTCCTGATGAGGTCATTGCCGTAGGCTGGGCTGACGATTTGGCCATCCTGGCCGACTTTCCGGACCCACGATCTCTCCAGCCCTTTGCACCGAGAGTAGCTGACATCACTATCTCTACTCTCTCGAGCACCTCCGTTTCAGAGTTAACCTCGGCAGAGGCAAAACTGAGACCATGCTTGACGTCCGGGGCAATGAAACAAAAAAGGTGAGAGGTGAGCTCTTGTCGGGCGCGCCTTGCCTGACAATCGGGAACTTCGGATATCCGCCGAATACCGGTATTTGGGAGTCATCCAGCGGCCACGGGACACCGGCCGACGCGACCAGGAGCTCGCCCTTCAGCGGGCGCAGGCTGCATGGGCTCAAGCACGCAGCCTAGTTGGCTCCACCTCACTACCATGGGCATTAAAGCACTCTTGGATCGCTGGGCGAGTCCTCCCTGCCGCATATGCCACTCTAGCTACCTCGACCGCCGTGTCCGGCCGAGCCACCGCCCCTTTGGAGGGATTCTACGAGAGGGCTACGAGGGCCCAAGCCCTTTCATGGCAGCAAGGCCACTTTCTTTCCAAGGCGAGCCTCTCCCTTTTCGCAGGGCTCACAATGCCACATGTCGCCACCATTGTGGCTCGAGTACGGCTTGTCACGCAGATGTGCCGTCAAGCACCCGAGCCAGTCTGGAACATCTTTGAGGCAGGGTGGAATAGGGCCACGCATCTGAGTGAGCTCCTGATTGACGCTTGCCGATGCGTGCTTCCTGCGATCGCCCCACTCACAGCTTGCACTCATGCTACCCTCCCAGTTGTGCAGCAGCATGCAAGACTCTTTCTCAAAGCTTGCCAGCACCTGCATATCGCGCATTCTGGGACTTGTGGCGCGATGTTGTCGCCCCGCGAGCCAAGCGGGTGCTTGGCGCGCCTGGCGCGTACGTGTGTCCTCTATGTCAGCAGGCTCTGCCTAGCTACCATGCTTTGGCCGCCCATAACCAACGGAAGCACTCTGTCGTCAATAGCATCACCCTCTACACAGAGGGAACAGTGTGCCTATGGTGTCACACGGAGCACCACTCCACCGACAGACTCAAATACCATTTGCGACGCAGCCCTTCCTGCATGCATGGGCTTCGAGTCACGGTCGGACAGACCTACACGTACGGCTCGGGCACTAAGCGAGGCGGGGCCCGCGGGCACCAGGGACTCCCTCCCATCCGACTGCCGGGGCCCCTCAATGCCACTAGCATGCATAGGAAGGCTGCCGCCGAAGGCAGGCCTGCAACTCCGCAAGAGTTCCGCGACGAGCTGCTGGCCCGAACAGGGACTACCGATGTGTATAGCTGGCCGCCGCTCACCTATGCTACGGTTCCGGCTGACCAGCCGAGCACTGCAAATTCCTCGCAGCTCTCTGCCGCCCCACAACCCCCTCTCCATGAGAGCAGACCTTACGGACTGGTGTTTTGGCGCTTCGCTGATGCCTTCCTCCCAGACACTAAGTTGCTACCATCGCCCTTCTGGCCAGGTCTCGCTAGACAAGCCGTGTGCTGGGGGCTCCCTAGGAGTTGGCACAGATGGTGGCAGCTGTGGTTAGCAGCTGACTCGGTCAGCAACCCTTGGCATGCTCATTTGCGCCGTCTGCAGGCACCTCTCAGGCCCCAAAAGACCGGGCAGATCGATCAGCACTGCCAAGGTTTGAGAAGGCTAGCTGCCACAACGGTTACATTCAGACTTATCTGTCAGCAGGTCTCCCAGCACAGCCTACTCTGGATCCCTGGCGTGCCGAGCCCCGCAGGAAAGTATCTCCTGCGCCGTGTGCCCCCTCAGGCTGTTTTCCTTACTGTACAGTCACTCGCTGGTATGATGATCATTGCTGCGCATACGCAGGATGCAGCACAGGCTGGTGCCACCGCCTTGCTCTCCGCGACCAATGTAGACGCTCCTTTCTCTGGTTGTACAGGTCGAGCGCTTCAGCCGTCTTTTGTCTACAGAACCTGGTCGCTGGACAGTGCTGGTTGAGCACTGATCGCCCGGTTTTGTTGGTCTCTTCTGCCTTTCTCTCTCGCCTATCAGCTCATAGTGAGCGGATTTTCTAGGCTTGCACGATTTTTGGTAGCCTGCTCTGGACTTCGGACCGCATTCGCAGTGAGTGAATGAGTGAGTGAGTGAGTGAGTGAGTGAGTGAGTGAGTTTAGGGTTTGGGGTTTAGAGTTAAGCAAAAAGGCCCCAATATCAGCACAAAGAGAGAGAGAGCCCCATGGGGCTCAAGAGTCTCTGTTTTTTCTACTGCTCCTCTACACTCAGTGCTCTTTTTTTCTGTGCCTTGCTCTAGCAATGTCCCTGCAGAAGCTGCTCTACATTCTTGCGTAGGTCTCTTTGCGACATCTCCTACTCAAAAGAATATGTGGAAAACAAGTTGGAATACGACTGTCACGTAAAGTCTAAAGCCTGCACCAGACTTCCCTTTGGGCCCGGCACAAAGCTGAAATCCTGAACTCCAAACAAAGCCTCGGTGCTTTTGAACAACAACATCCGGTATGTTACTGTTGATGATATAAATCCTGCGTGACCTTAAGGACCCTAAAAGAGGGGAATTTTGGTATATTCCCTATTATGGGTAATGCAGGATTTATATCATCAACCGTAGCTTTTGGAACTTGGGCATTTGGAGTTTCAGTGTAAGCGAAGGGCCACATCCACGCCTGGATGAGCTTCGGATCTAAATCGGCATTTAGAGTCTGACTTTAGGCGGGTCCTACTTCTTCCCAGCGTCCTCAATAACCTTGCTGGAAATTGCATGTGACAAAAGAAATGAAAGCAACCACAATGGGGCAACGGGCAACCATCCTCAGATGCTCAAGATCCCGAAACTCTTTGACTGAAAAGAACCGGATCCTCAACCCCAAACCCGAAGATCAAGAAGATTTGTTTGCAGGAGATGGTGCGAATGCCTCTTGAAAGACGTGCGTCAGATGCCAAGATGCGACAACTTCGGTTGTGCCGAAACCCTCACTTCAGCCGAATCTGCGATATGCTGGGCTTGGGGTTGGAAATTTCTTCTTTTCTGGGCTGACAGTCTTCCAGGGATTTCGTGGTGACCTTGAGGTACTCTTGGTCCCTGCCATGGCGCGCGGTACATGGAGTTGGAGTTTGTACATCGGATCCCCATATGGCCTTTAAGCCGTAAACGCTAAAACCCCCCAGAAGCCCGAAGCGGGGCTGTTTTCAACACTGAAATCCCTTGATGGGCGGCCCTAGGCGGTTTCTGGAGTTCGTCACTGCATGTCCACGACTGCCTCATGGAGGCCCTGTGGGGGCTTGACGCTGTTTTTTTGAGGCTTGATGAAATCGGAAATTGGATTTCTGGTGTGTTTTGTTGGGGCTCAGGGCCTCCAGAGACTCTGGTTTTGCATCAGGGCGTAGTGGGGTGTAGTAGTGCGGATATGGCCTTCGGGTTTGGGCATGGGGGAAGGCTCAGAGGAATGAGCCTTCAAACCCCTCGGAAAACCCGAAAGATCCTAAGCTTAGAGTTCTTACAGGATCTTTCGGATTTTTGGCGCTTTGAGAGTGTCGAGTCGGGTGGAGGGTTGAGGGGTTTATTAATTATTCCGTTGAGGACTGGAGGGTTCAGGTTTGGGGGTTTGGAGCTTTAAAGTCTTGGAGTCTTGGGCTTAGCATTCAGCATTGACCATTGTGTGTTTACTGCATTGGTACTTCAGAGAAGGCGAGCGACAGGCGTCACTCTCGGAGGAGCTGGGCCGTGTACAGAGGGGAATATCACGAGACGGTTGCGGGGAAACTAGTTCGATTTGTGTGGGCCGTGACAACAGGTATGCTGAAGAGTTGATGTTTGATCTAGATGAGTCGCGATAGCACAAAATACAAAAACCACCAGGGTATCCTATGTCTCCTCACATTGATCTGAAGTTTGAATCTGAAGGGCGACTTGGAATGCTGCACCCCCCCCCACCCCATGTTGCAGCGTTCCGAGCAGTTTCGCGGTGTCTGGGGACAAGGTCCCAGAAGCAGACAGAATTCTCATAGGTGCCCTCACTTGGCAACATAGATCGCAGACCCAACCACGACCAGAGAAGTGTCACAGGTACCTTGCCGCAAGCCGAAACCACTTTAATACTAATGTAGAGCTCTTAATGATTAGGAAAGGGTGCTGGGGCTGCTGGGGTCTAGAATTACTCCAAGAAAAAATGTTGGTAATAAGACAGGCTTCACTGCAACGCCCACCGCCGAGCAATGAAGTCGAGTCGCTCCTGTCTCCGGAGCCTTCTACCAAATCACGCGCCAAAAAAGGTTTCACCTTCAGTCCTTAACCCTGACATCCCCCAAACCCCACAGCCCTTTAATCCGAAGGCTCTGAAAGCCCGAACACCCGAAATCACGAAGCACAACACCCCTTATCTCCGCAAACCTGCGCGAAGTCTCGCATCAAGCTTTTGCAAAGCAAGACTCAATGAACCCCGAACGCTCGCAAAAGCCCTAAACCCTAAACTCATAAACCCTGAACAAATGAAGTCTCCAAACCCTTAAGCTGTCTCAACAGTTTTGATCCCCTTCAAACTCTCCTGTGTCCCCACCTAAAAACATGTCGCACCAGTCAAGGTCGAGTCCCCAAAGGAAACCGAAACCAGGGCCCCTTTGCTTTCAAGGCCTTGCAGCGGCAGAGTGGTGCAATCGAAGCCGAAGGCTATGTCGCAAGGATTCTTCAGGGGCTACTGTTGGGGCCGTACGAAGGTTTGATTCCGATCTATTGGGGGTTTTGTATTGCGCACTGGAGTTACGGACTCAACTCTTTGTTTGATCGGTGTCGCGTTCGAAGGGTTTTCATGCAGTTTCAAGAAATGTTGTTCAGGTGAAGGTTGGTGTTTGGGATGTTGGTGAGTGTATACACTGCTCCTCATCTATGTTTGTGATGGTAGTTGAGTGTTTAATATCAGTGTACGAGTGTTCATGAAGCAAGTTCACTGTGGCTTTCTGCTTCTGAGCATCCGACCGATCACTTCTGGCAGAAGATTGCTGCTTTAGTATGTAGCCTCCCAGCATGACTTAGGATTTTCTGCAAATACACCCTGAACATGAACCCAATGCGCAGAACCCAAAGCTCAAACCTCCGAACCCCTGAAGCCCTAAACCAAAAGTCCACTGGGCACGCGTGTGGGACTTGTGGGATGTTGTAGGTTTTCCAAGTAAACTGCAGGCTTCCAGGGAGTTGAAGGTTGTCCTCTCAGAGCCAAGTTGCACCCGAAAAAAGTTTTGACCACAGACTGCTAGGCCTTGAACTCCTAAAACCCGAAGCCTTCAACTCTAGATGTGACAGCTCCGCTTGCAGGGCGCCCTTCCTCGAGCGCACACCTGTACAAATGAATCGCTGGCTCGGGAGTTTAGTATTCCTGAACCAACACCTTATTCTTAAAAGCCCCTATCTCCGGACCTTAAGTCCCAAACTTCCCAGAGCTTTCCGTGCAGTCTTCGGAGACTTAGTAAGGAAAGGAGCGATGTACGTCTATTCGGGTCCGAAGTACCCTTTTGGGAGGCGCAACTCCCATGATCCAAAAACCCGAGACCCTCCGAGCCCTGACCCGAAACTGCCATTAGACCCTTATAGTCGGTTTGGAGGCCTTTAACTTGCGGGTATATGATAATACATTCAGTACAATGGAAGTCGTACCGGAGCACTTTACAGGAAGCTGTAAATACACCCTGTTCTACTTATTGGGGCCCCTGTCTCAGCCCCGAAACACCGTCCTTCTTCTGTCTCTTGGAATAGATGTCACCTGGGCCCGAAGTCCCTAAAGATCCTAATAAAGACGGACCTTACTTGTTGGAATAGGGTCCGCGTTTGAAGGCTTTGTTTTTATCCGTGTCGATATAGGGTTCTCCAAGTGTTGCATCGGGTGATATATGTAGGGGCCTCAATAAATAGGTTCCTTTAGGGGTTCGAGAAGGTTTAGTGTAAGGTTGTCGTGAAGTTGCCTTACTAATTGGCATTTAGGGTTATGGGGATTGAGCCGGTACCCCCAAGCCCTATATCCACGGACCTGAATACCCTTGCATGCAAAACCGAGAATCCCCAACGAGTGACACCCCTAACCTTAAAGTCAACACGACCCGAAACACGGATCAAGAAATGCTACAACCCCGACCCTAAATTCCCTGCACGTCTCGGCCTAGACTGCAGCTGCCTGCATACGACACAGTGGAGGAGCAGCTTTCGACGGGTTTGGAGTTTTGGAACTTCAAGTTTGAGGGTGAGGGTGTAGGCTCGGAGTCTCGGGAGGTGGATTTTCACCTGACACAGGACTTCAAGGTTTTCACCCAAGCGATATCAGTTCCAGCATGCAGGGCTTCAGCAAAAACCTTACGCTCTGAACCCCCAAGACTGACGCCAAACCCCAAACCCCCAGAGCCTGAACCTTCAAGCCTGAAACCTAAACCCTCAGCCGCTACACGGTGAACGAGAGCGGTGGGACGCAGCGCACGGCGTTGACACATCGCTTGCCGCCTACAATCCAGATCCGCTGCAACCTTAATCCCTAAAACCTTAAACCTGCACACCATACGTTCTTCAACTGCAAGACTTGCCGTCAGCGTACAACTGGCCTTGACGGAGCCCTTGTTTGGTAGCGGGAGGGCTTATTGGCTGCTGACAAAGTGTCGTACAGACGAGGCCCTGTGTCCCGTGCTAGAACTAAGATTCAGGACTCCAGTGTTATGAGTATCCTGGCCTTTGAAAAGTTTCCGAAGCCCCCGAAAGCAGGAGCTTTCTGCAAAACTGCGGGAGGCGATGGATTGTGCACGGAGCTTGGTGCTGTCGGTTCACAACATCGGCCCCTGAGATTCGACACCTCGGCCCAACCCGAGATTTGAACGCAGCCCGCTCCCGACCAGCCTGCCTATACCCCTTGCAGAAACCGAAAGTGATGCGGCAGGCCCCCAAACCTCGAAACCCTAAGCCCAAACGCACAACCGCACCCCCAACCCTGAAGCTCAAATTCACAACCTGAGCCTTAAACACGCTCTTTCTCAGAACTTTGGACCTTGATGTCCCTCCGTAAAGCTGTTCTGTCCCCCAACCTGCAGCCGAACGGATGTTTAGGCGCAAGATTTACCCCTAACTCGGGCTTTGAATCCCCAAAGGCTTGACTTCCCTTAGCTTAGGGCTTGGGTTGTAGGACCCCGAAACCCAACATGGACAAGGCTCAGGGCATGGACGAGTAGTTGCGGGTCGCCGCAGCCCGAGGTTGGCTTCGTGTTTTTCTTCTTTGGCTTTGGAGTTTGTTTCGGGCTTGGAGTTTGAAGAGTTTGGACGGACGGCTTAATTAGTGAGGAATTGTCGAGGGCTGTTTGCGATTTCATTGATGCGAAACCCTAGGGTTCAATGATTCATTGAATTTGGTTTCGTGTTGGCAAGTTGCCCATGCGACCAGCAGGGTCTGAACAAGGCACTATGTGGCATTTGGTGACTTGTACGGGATTTGTGTTTCGATGACTTCTGTGGCTTCTGTCTTTTGCCGAGGGCTGGTGCTGGTTGATACTTCCCGCAGTCCTCACGTTCTGATCGAGACGTACGTCTTTAAGCATTCCGCTTGGTTTAAGTATTTGGAGTTAAGCCCGGAAAACCAACATCGAATCTCGCATTCCCGCCGAGGCTTTGTACAGTTTCTGACCCTTTCACGTCCGTTTGCAGCAGCTCCGGTTCACCTTCAGAAGGCGCACAGCAGGCACCGAGACTTGCTATTCCGAGTTTTATGCTGCTGGTATGGGGCTGCCCATGAAGGAGCGTTCATTCTAGAAACTAGGTGGGTTGACAAGTTGTAGTATGGATATGAATACTGTCAGTGCGTGATGATGATGATGATGATGGTTTCCACTGTGCTTACATTAGGTATCGTGTTTTCGCGAGCGTTCAAACTTAAACCATGGGCCTCCCGTTCAATGTTGAAACACAAGCACAACCCCCGAAAGGCTCAAACCAAAACCATCATGATTTGAGAAGTGGCTGCATTCTTCTCCAAAAAGTCTTCGCTGCAGATGCTTCGCACTACCCCACACCACAGGCTACGCAACATATCATACTGCGCGATCAAGATTCAAGATCCTTTGTATTTATGATCCAAACCTCAGCGAGCTGCAGCGGACGTTTGCCACATTTGTTGCAGAGCCGGATGGAACAGCATAGATAATATGGTCCAGAATTCTCGGTACCACTACAAACGATGGACCTCAAAAAACTTTCTTTCTCGACAAGAATAACTATCTGAAGAGATTGATTCCAATTCTAGATTATTACCATGAAATTATTTCTATTATATTGACTTCGATATAAATTCTATCTTGGAAATATATCTATTATATTGATAATATTAATGAAAATTGAATATGATATTTATATACTATTAACCTTAAGCAAAATAATATTTTAGCGAAATAGAAAATTATAATGAAAATATTTAAAATATAATATTGAAATATATCTGAATTGTTTGAATTTGTTTGGTTGGTTTTTATTTGCTATTATTTTAATATATGATTTATTAGTATACGATTAATATTTATATGATTTTACTAAATATTGTGATAATGAGTATTATTTTATAAGATATTCTAAAATTATGAATGAAATAATTCTATTTAAATAAATGAAAAAAATGTAAAAAATTCAAAAGAATTTATTAAATGTTTTTTGATTTATTCTATTATATGATTTATT